>BMAO01008600.1:0-19457 GCA_019973975.1 Trichonephila clavata
TCAATCAAAATTTTTATATCCATCTATCCACAGAAGGATAAGTTAAACATGGCACGAATACCCTTAGTTTATTTCTATAAAACGCCAAATGATTCAGTTCTAGATTTTTTTTCTCAGAGTATAACTAATAATTTTAAACAAAATTTGGGGGGGGAGTGGTTTAAAATCACTGATCTATATGTACAGGTAAAGTATTAATATTATAATTTCAAAGACATTTTCATTTTTACAAGGTACTCAAAAAGGATGTACATGCATTTAATGAACATTTTAAAATATATCAGCACACTTAACGGAAACTTGAGATTGACAGCACTCAGTAATTTAAAATCTGAATCGGGATATGATAATTACAACCTTAAACTCGAACTCATCATGAAAAATATGTTCCTGAATTTGTATTTTAAGTCTCTCTATGTTTGTAAACTTAAAAAGCTCCATTTTTTTTAAAAACAAAAGGCACTATTTTTTCGGCAATTCAAAATAAATAGTTACTGTACTGTTCTGAAGGGACAAACCGAGTCAAATTGATTTCAAAAAAGATATCAGACGGTCATGCAAGGATTTGAAGTCATTCAATGTGATCAAATTTAATTCGTTGGAGATACTTGACTGGAGCACAAAGCCCCCACCTAACCAGGGTCTAATCGCCTATCATTGAAATTTAAGTACACGCGAAATTCTACTGCCCAGCTTTAAAAAAGGAAATATTTAGTGCAAAGGAAAAAATTTTGTTACGCAGGAAAAACAAATTTTTAAGAAATTAAAAATAAAAATTAATACTCAAAAAGACTTTTTAAATTTTACCAAAAAAGTAGAATTTTGTGATTAGTTAAGTAAGCGGGGTGAAGCCTAGCCAATTTTTGTGTAAAAAAAGGCCAATGTTTTTCAGAGAGAGGTGATTTAAGAAAAATTTTACGAAAAAGCTGATAAGAGGGAGCTCTGTGATTGGCTGACAAAATTCTTCAGCTAAGTTACAACAAATTTATCTCCGAAGAATATATAACCAATCACAGTGAGAGCATCAGGTCGGGTGAAGTCAACTTGAAAACCCAAAAGTAAGAAAAGGACACATTCCAAACTCTCACACTTTTAGCCTTGACGGGTCTCAGCGGAACCAAAAGGACTGGACACAAATAACGTCGGTCATCAGTCCGCTATCAAGACCACTCATCTACTGTTACCACTTGAATTGCACATGACAACTAAGGATAATGACGTCAAACTCTACCTCGTATAGGATCTTTTAACAACAATGAAAAGCAGCTTTAGTGTGTGTATCACCACATATCTTATCCAAAACATACAGGTGAAATAAAGAATATTTTCAAAATATGTAATGGATAAGGACGGAGGAACAACAAAGAATTTATTCTAAATATTCTACTTAATGGATGTCCACTCACAGTTAATTTAATTAAAATAGTTCGAAAATAACAAGGCAGATTAATGGACAATCCGCAACATTTCAATGAACTATCAGATGAAGAATGAATCTTTGTATTTGAATTTTCAACCTCGGTGAGAAATCCTATTTATCCACCCATGTCCTTTCCGAAAACAAATTAAATCGTTCCAAAAAACTTGTTTGCATCCCCATTCACTATTTCCCAACTTTCTAGCCTTTAGAGACAACATTTTAACTAGAAACGAGTCCTGTGCTCTATCAACGGTATCTCAACGAAACTGACATTTAAACTAAGTCTTCAAAAACTTACAAACCGGCCACGAAATGATTTTAAAATAAACAACCAAGTCACACCCAAGAAACCCACTTTTGTGTACAAGAAAAAAAGTGGAATCAAGAAAATTGTTCGCACTTGCCAAAAAAATAACGGAACGTTTTGGCTCTGCATCAAAAGAGACAGCCCCGGAAAACATTGATAAGACAGGGTAAAGATCTGCTTTTTGTTACATCTTTTCTTTAACTGTCCTCTGTAAGGATAAATAATTCATTTGTAACACTGTATTTTCTTTTTCGAGATGAAACCCGTAGTATGAAAAACAATTTTTTGGGAGAGGTATTGGCTTTTATTCAAATCAGAAATCTCAATTTTCATTCCATAAATTAACAAAATGGTTAAAAAAAAAATTTTAAATAAAATGTTTAATATGAGAAAAATCATCACTTTTAACTACTGTCACAAATGAAAAATTTTAAAAAATGCTATAAATATTGAACTTTACACGGAAGGAAACAATTGAAGATCGATTATTATATAACTATCGATTTCTGTATACTGTGATTAAATTAGCATAATGCAATGAGTTTTATTTATTACTCGCAGTTACCCACCCACACTTCGCTAAGTATTTCATGATAATGTGTACCTACATATTTTAGTTATTGATATCTTAGCAATAAGCTTTCAAAAATATTCAAAAACTTTTTTTATATCCCTTATCACCTGATTTAAAAAGAACAGGACTTGAATTTCCAAAATGGAAAATATGTTTCTTGTACAGGCTCTCTACCCCTTGGTTCCGCTACACCCGTTCTTAGCGGATCTCTAATCAACAAAAGAAACGTGATGGCTAAATTTCAAGTCTGTATGTCTAATCGCTAAAATACAGCTAAATTTTTATCTATAACATCCCCACAATCAACTCTTGGGGGTGATTTCCGCAAAACTCATTCTTAAACGTTGCCAAATCAAAAGATGTCGCCGAATACAGAAATTTCTTTCAAAACATGAGTGGAAAAGGTTTCCCGCCATTGGCTGCATATCACGGCATTTGGCAATTTCGTACATACACACAAACTCTTTTTAAAGCAAGGTGGCTTAAGAAAAAGTTCACTAAAATAAATTTGAAATAAAGAAAAAAAATTTTCTTTGAACGGATGTACGTTTAAGGAACTTTTGAAACTTTAGCGAAGACCACTGTAAAATTTTGAAACAATACGATTAACGGTTGGGATTTCTAAGCGTTGCAAACAAATATACAAGCATTAGAATTTATATAAAAGGTAGTACAGAACAAAAGAAATTAAACATTATCAATATCAGGGTGTTGCTTTATATATAAATTCAGTGCTTTATTATATTCAGTGCTTTATAATAGTTTTTTTCCTTCTTTCAAAACTTGTTTATAGTCCTCTAAATGCGCAAGTTGTTGAAATTTCAGTGGAACGTAAGAGTACAAAAATGTTATTTACTTCATCAAAGTTACAAAACATTATCTCTAGAAATTGAAAAAAAATGTCTGAAATCTAAAGTATCCCATGATTTTAACATTAATTTTTTAGAAACAAACCACAAGGAGTCACAAAAGATCAAAAAGCTAGGAATGATATTTTTTTAAAATGTTGCTGCCCAACGATAAAGTATTTCCCCTCATAGCTTCTAAAGAGTTCCGTTTGTTTTGATCAAGTAGACAAGGCCTTGGGAGAAAAGGGCACTCCAACTTTGACTAAAATAAACGTATATCTCTCAGATAAGAACTGATCTTACACTTTTAACAAACCTATCATTCAGCAACAACAAAAAGGAAACAAAGACGTTGTTATCGAAATATTTTCGATGTTTCATATTTAAATATGATAGTAAACGTACAGTATATCCATCCTGTTTGGTTACTATGGCAATAAGTTATAACAGGGATGGATACAAAGTTTTCTACAGAAATAAAAAATTATAAAAAATTTCTAATAAAGATAATACAATTTACAGACAAAATTGAAATGGAAAACATAAAATTATTAATTCGAAATAACAAATTACGAAAAAAAAGTTTTCCATGCGTAGGATATGAAGAAAAAAATACTGAAAGATGTGAGCTTTTTTCATGTAGGTTTAAATTTTATAGCATCATTCAGCAGAATTTTATTCTGTTCTGTATATTCTATTTTTTAAAGAAACTCCACGTTCATTTCCCGCTATGAAAACATATCGAATTAAAGTGAACTGCACTTACAGTTTTCTATGCAATATTCCTCTATAAAGCAGTTGTAATGCGAGATAATAAAAGAGACAAATGTCACAGAGGCCAGATTAATCGAGGTAAATTTCAGCCCATGTAACAATATGTTTTGCTATTTAGATAATATAGTCACTAAGTTTCGATTCAGATTTCTACATCGATTTAATGGTAGATTCAACTAGCATCTTACTTATCCCACTTATACATATACTGAGTTTAATTTTCCTCTCGAGCAAAGACCATAAATTCATTTAATGAAATAAGGAATATTAAAATTTAACCTGATTTTTTTACGAACCTGGTGTGATTCATAAACAATTACTCAAAAATTAATTAACGGTACTAGACCAGAGCTGTACGTAGGGGTATCGTTTAATTTTACTAATGAATAAAAAATAAGATCTAGATAACATTTCTTCGCCATATTAATCGATCCATATGTAAATAACAACAAACTTTAACGGTTAATGTGATTGGTTCGATTTCAGAAAGCTATAGAATGAAGCAACCCGCGGTAGAAAGAAGACTCGGAAATAGATCAAAATCCTTTACTTGAAAATTCAGTGACCAGCAAATGTATGATGGCTGCTTATGAAAATCATACCCCGTGTGGCGACTTGCTCCACAATAATCCCCAAAGGGAAATTTGCGAGAACCTTCCCTAATTGATGGGGAATTCAATCAATCTGGGAACAACTTTAGTGGATTGCGGAGCCCCGAAATTGGTGGTGTGTGTGCCAATCCACAAAATACAATTTTTCTTTTATTATGTAATGTTTGTGTGTGCTCCTGTCATAATAATAAATATTGCAAAACCGAAATGAGGACTAATATTTGAAACGTGAATACGCACCATTACACGGCAGCCCTGTTGTGAAATTTCAAAGTGTCAAACCATCACTCACGGACGACGCTGCCACAGTGAAGAAAGTGGAACGACTTTTTCCAGTTGAACCGAAGAGCAACCATCCAAATGATCATGAATTAGACTGATTTTAATTACGGCAGAATGTGGAAAATTATTCACAGAGATTTATCATGTCACATTACATGCGTCAAAAGCGACAGCACAATGGATTCGCGATAATTGATTCATTTTAGGAAAGGAAGAATTTTGGATCTATTAACCCTTTGAGCGGTAGGTTAATTTTCCGGTTGATGAACTCCTGTAGTGAGTTTTTTGACAATCGCTCACAAAAACTTTTCATTCAGGACAAGTGAACATTCTCTAAAATCATTTACTTCTCTTAGTACGTCATATTTTTAAGTAAGACATGCAAACAGATAATTTTGTAAATTTAACATTAAATGGTAAGTTTCAAAACATGGATAAATTCAGATCTTTGCACATGTACCTAGTGCCAATTTTCTCGAGTTCATCAAAGGTAACCACTCGTTTTTGTACAACAAGACAACATCTTGGATTATCGTAAATTCGTTAGATTTCGGAAAAATATTTGCTACAGCGCCTCTACTGAAGGTGTAAAGCTAAAATTAATCCAATTGCTGTAATAGATGGCCCTACCTCCCTGCAAAAAGTAAGAGGCTAAAGCACATAAACGACTTTACCATCTGAGGCTAAATACGCAAAACGTATGTACCACCTTAGGCAGTGCTTTTCATTGACATATGTATACGCCATTATTTCACTCAAAGAGTTAATGTAACTCAAAGATCAAAGATATGAAGCAAAGGGGGGAAAGACAGTTACTAATCTTTCCCCAAGAAAGTTTAGGTGTAGAAGTCTACAGGAAAGGCCATGCTCTCTGTTTTTTTGGGATTGTAGCGGAGTCATCTTAACAGACTACTTGAAGAAAGGTCAGACCATCACTAATGCTTATTACCTCACATTGCTGAACTAAGTTAGTTGATGCTACGATAGAGGAACTGCGCTCTATGATTATCAAAGACGTTTGTCTTCTTACCAAAAATGCACCTGATCACTCCTAACAAGGTACAGTTGAGGAATTAAAAAAAAACATGGATTTGAAATTTTGCCGTATTTACCCAATCTCACTCCAAGCGACTTTTTCTTTTAGCCCTAGGACTCAAAAAACCATCGCAAGTTTGGAGACTTGAAGACTGAAATAACATTACTGAAGATTTGGACGAAATCCACCGCGTTCTACAATAGCGGTCTTCAAAAGATCAAAAAACGATGGCAGAAATAATTCATTTTGGATGGAGACTGTAGAGAGGTCTAAAAATAAATAAAAATTAAGTTTCTATCTTGATTATTTTTAGTAATACACAAGCAATAGGTACCCGAAAATTCGGCCTAATGTGGACCGAAGGGTGGCTGAGTTTGTGAAAATACTAGGTTATCGAGAATGGGATTATAAAAGAATAAGTACAAGTGTACTGCATTTGTATGTATTGTTTGCTCGAGAATACAATAGAAAATAAACTGGCAAAATACACTTAAACAAAGGAAAGGCATTCAACATTTAATGGGAAAAAAAATATTTTATACATAATATACAGTAATTTACCTGATCAGACACACGTCAGAAAAATACTTTATGAAGGCATAAAGCTATTTATAAAGGAAATTAAGAAGCCGATTTTGAAAAAACTGGATTTTGTTTAAAAGAAATGCGTAATGTTCTGTTACCTTCCGCACTGCACTCTGCGTCATCACGAAGACGTCGAAGGAACATTAAGTCCATAACCGATGCACCCTGTTCAAAATTCTTAAGTGTAGTTTCGACAGCCTTTAGTCCTTCACTATGTGATATTTTAGGAGTTCGTACAGTGTCCTAAGCATTAACGTCTTTATGACTTTGCAGCATTTTTTCATTAACTGTGACAGCAGCGCGTGGGGTTTTTCCGACCAGCAAGGGTGTGGATGAGTTATCTGGTTAATCGGGTCATTAAGTGCCCAGTTTTCGGGACTTAACTGTACTTAAAACTTTGATCCCCTCATGTATGAGAGGGGGTTGTTCACGAAATTAATTTCAAAATCAATGCCTCGCTTATATGGTGTGGCTTGAAAGCGTTATTACCCAAGCGATGTGTCTTTCATATCACTAATTCTCTGCGATGAAATTCCACATCTCAATAAAAATATAGTATTAAAATTTCACCATATTTGCTCATAGTTCATGTAGTTAAAGTGTGACGTATATTAGATTCTATTTTAAAATGAGCTCACCAAAAGAACTTAACATAACAGACAGTACATTTGAAACACTTGAGTTTAATTAGCCTATTATCCCATTTCAATTTCACAATAAAAATCAAGTGATGCTTAATAACCTGAATATAGGACCCTGTTAGCTATTATTCACGATTTGAATGCGTAGAACTGTTGTAAGCTTTAACTTAATCTAATTAAAGAGGTGTTAGTTTAACCGTCGATTGATCATCATGACTGAAAGATACAATAATGATCTTCATTGTTATTCCGAAAGTCAGTCGATAGATCTTTGTGTCTATCTCGTATGCATTGAACCGATTCTTGTAGCGATGGGTTGTTGTTAAATGATAGCGAAGTGTCAGCTGTCAGGTGGTGCAGACATGCGGAAGAAATAGAGCTCAATTGGCTCGATTAGACGCTTATTATCCTGACGCGACTCATTATAATCTGTTAAAACTTTGATGGGCTGATTAGTTGAAGAAGTAATCGTTAAGCTTTGGTTATCAGCTTTTTGAAAGGCAATTTGTAGGGTTTCTTTTCGCGGCGAACTTTGGAATTCGGATTTAAAGCTAATTGTTTACTTGTAGGACATACAGAGTGCATACTGATTTAAGGTATATGAGAAACTTTAATTATTACTAAAAATAATCGAATAACTTTTGTCTGATGTCCTTAAGAAATCTCTGTGTAGTAATTATACAACTTTATACATTTCTCCTGGAACCACGAGTGCAGGGGGCTGGAGAATATTTCCCTCCCCTTCAGCTCCATGCCAAAATTGTGGATGTGGAGATAGGTGGTGTCGCCATCAATCGTTAAGAAGTCCAACCTGTCTCACAGGCAATGGCAACTTTCATTCCTTCCCTGAGCGAAGGACACGATAGCAACAACATACATTTCTCCTAGGTTTCTTGACCTTTCGTAGGCTGTCATTGTGAAATACTGAATCGAAAACCTTTGTTCCACCTGTTGAATCAAGACATTGGTGAAATCTCCGACCTGGAAATGAAGTTTCGAGAATAAAAAAAACTCGCTTGGAACGATATCGAGAGAACAGGGTGGATGGTACGAAATTCAAAGTTACATTGCTTTTATTCCTCATCCGTGCCTTGAATTAAGAAAGCCAGAAGCATTATGGGCAAGACGGACGCCTATGGTGAAAGTACAGAGTTTTCCTGATCAGAACATTATTCAGTTTGTTTAATGGTGTGCAATAGCGTAACGTACATTACCGAAACCCGAGGACCCTAAACTTATGGTTTTGCAATCCGTGGTAAAACCCGGCATGAGGCCCAAAACCTGACTTTGCAGGGAATCTAATATCCTCCGGTACGCCACTGATGGTGGGTAGTTGTAGGCTCAGGTAATAGTCTGGCCCTTCTCCGTGGAATTAGTTAAAATGACTTCATGACAGACAGCATGACTTTCCCTGCAGACTGAACCGCGGTTCAAGAGATGAAGACGGCACCCGAGTTGGACTAATCCAAACTTGTAACCAACGTGAGGAATTTGAACCAAGACAGACTTTAAGTGCACTTCACCCTCTACACGGGAATTCTTCATTGGCACCAGGATTTGAACCCACGACTATACAGAATCAAAGATGACCACAACCCTCTCGGCTACAACGGACACTAGAAATTAAGCAAAGACAAGATAAATGTTGGAAAACTTTTCTGTCTGAAAAAAAGAAGTGTTTCGATTTTAGGTAATATTTTTTAAAATTATACAATTATTAACTATCCTTAATTATATTTTTTTTAAATTAAATTACAAATATTGAATTGCTTCTAAATTTGCCAAAGGACTTAAGGTATCATACTGGGTTCGGAACTGAGATTCTGAAAATGTATAAATGAATAATTTTTATGATATTATGTGTCACTTGAATAGAATGCGCAGATAAAAGGGTTTTAAGAACAAATGGTTATAACAAAAGAAATTATTTAAATGAAATTTTTTGGCAAAAAATGAAGGAAGAACGACATTTTCAAAACATTCTCCTTTTATGAAAAATGCTTCTATGATAATATTTTCCTTTTTTATCTAAGCTACGTTTTTTTAATGTTTAGGTACGTCTTTTTTACGAAGAAACCTGAAATGTATGCCAGTAATGCTCTAATGTTTTTAAGTCATTTATTCGTGTTATTACCCCAGGCTTTTGAAAAGATAATATACTTTTAGAGCCCTTTAAGTTCTTTAGGTACGTCATTTCATTTCAATGAACAGCATTCCGATCCATGTACAAGTCGAACTTTTTTTTAAGCCTATCTTTTTTTTCATTTTTGAAGCTATCCTTTTATATACCAGACGTATAACACGCACTCGTAAATTTCGGAATTATTTTTTGTGTTAAAAATCCGCGTTATACGCCGGATTTGACGGTATTATAATTTTAATTGGCAGTGATTCTAAAAATAATGTGATTTTTTCGAAAAGCTTAGTTTAAGCTCTGTACAGTACTAGCTATATATAGCCAAATTATTATTGTGGAAACTTTTTTTCATAAAAAAATGTCCTTTTTTTTCATTTTTTGACAAAAAATTACAGTTAAATATTGTTCTATTGCAATATTGTTCTTAAAACAATTTTATCTGTATATTCTAATTCAGCTGACACTAAATATCAAAACTGTTATTTGTACGCTTTTTCAAAAGCACAGTTCCGAAATAGACGGATATCCTAATATGTCAGAATCTAGAGACTTTCTGAATTAAAGTAATTAGTTTTCTAAAATGTTTTAAGTAAAATCAGTTTGAAATCACCACGACCTTCTCAGACATTTAACAATTTCAATAACCCTTTCAAAACTGCCGACAAAAACACAAAGTTCACACTTTTCTCATTCACTTTTGATATGCAAAGCAAAGTATTTGATTTTCTCTATTCTTTTTCCACATATAATGACCGTATTGAATTACAAATCAGTTACAAATGCAGTTAATATCGGATGCCCCAGTGATTAATTACCCACGAAATACTATCCACTCAAGTTGTGTTACTTCAACCAGAAACAAGACGGTGAGGCTCACAGGTATTTCACACTGCATTTGCCCTCAGAGGCTCAGGGGATAGGTACGGAAGACTAACTCGGACATGGTTCGTGTCCTGGTCTCTCACATGTGACAACACACCACCGTATCTGTTTGCGTACACATAAGATGTGTACGCTCAACGCTCCGTTGGCAAACCGTGACACATCCCAAAATGATCGGCACCACGAGCAAGACATAAATCTCGTTGCCTAAAAAAAGTGCCGAAAGCTCTTTGGATTCCTCTGAACCTTGCTTTTGATAAATTATTCATGGTCAAATATGTTGGGAGAAGGCAAAGAGAAGTGTTGGAAGATCTTTTAAACTAAAAATGTTGTCTTTAAAGTGGTGTTGAACGTGGTGACTCGTTAATGTGTGCTTTGTTACTTCGATTATTTTATTTGTGCAAAGGCCTATTTGGCAAAACTGTGCACATAACACTCATTACTTTCGGAAAAGCATATTTGTGACTCATACAAAAACATACAAAAATCAATTAGTTTTAGAAAGGAAGGAGTAAATGAGTTTTTTAACATTGCTCTATAAAGAAACATAAGGGGCTATTGGTGATGAACCTCGTACTTTTGAACCATGGTCAAGTGACAAGGACGACACTCGAGCTGGTACGCCCACTCCAAACTACAACTATACAAAAACTGGTGGATTTTGAGACCATGAGAGATTTAACGTTGTAATACCTGTTGGTTCCTGCTTACATCTGAAACCCCTTGTCTACCCTCAAACCCGGCTAAGTATGTGGGAGAAACTGAATGATCAACAGACATGATTTCAATATAATTAATTTATTGTTACCAAAATATCAATCAGACTCAATAACAATCTAATTAAGGGGTCACAGGGGTGTTAATCTCGGATTTTTTCGAATTTTCGAAAAAAATATATGTTGTTCCTCATTTTCTTTTGAACATTTTGATACCAACCACGTGATAGTGCTACAAAAACTTTGAAAGTTATTAAAAAAATTCCAAACAGCAATTTAGTAATAACAGTGTTTAAATGGACACATGCCACGCCCACTTTTTTTATTTCCGCAACGTTTCATTTTTCTGTTTTTAAAAAGCCTCATGAAATATTTTAAGCGCTTGAGTTGATCAGAAGGAAGCTTGCAACTCAACACATTCATTCTTTCTGTGTTTACATTCTGTTTTGGTAACGCTACCACGTTGTTTGAAATAAGTTATCGAAATTCAAAACAACGTTGTTTGAAATCGTTATCGAAACTCAAAACATTATTTATCGTCTGATTTGAAATGGAAAATATACATCCTAGGCCTTCAGGTAAGCGTCCTTACAAAAGAAGATTTAGAGGGAACCAATTCATGAAGGTATGTCCTGATACAAATGTTGCAGAAAGGAGAGATACACGTAAGTGTGCTTCCAGTAATAAAATCTCAGGAATTCAGACTTCATTAAAGTCAAATCTTGTTAAAGTAAGTGAAAACTTCAAAGGATATCGTATTTTTGATTTTATTTCAACCTTTAGATCTATTTTGTCAGTATCATGCTGTTTAAAATGTCATAAGCCATTAACAATTAATGAAAAATCCACTCGTGGTTTATGTTCGAATTTTGAAATACATTGTAAAAACTGTGGGAGTATTTGTACTTTTTCAAGCTGTGAAAACACTGGGAATAAAAATAATGCTCCAGAAATTAACAGAAGATCTATTTTAGCAATGAGATGCATAGGTCAGGGTTTACAGTCATTAAAAACCTTTTGTGCTGTAATGAGTCTTCCTAATCCTGTTGAACAAAAATCATATGATGTTATTAATAATAAACTTTCACTTGTTATGAAGGAAGTCGCCGAAGAAAGCATGAACAGGGCAGCTGTCGAAGAAAATTCTTCGTCACCTGATAACATTTTAACGGTAAGTGGTGATGGGACCTGGAAGACGAGAGGACATTCATCGTTGATTGGAGTATGTACTCTAATAGGGAGCGAAACAGGTAAGGTTTTGGATCGGGAAGTGTTGTCCTCATTTTGCAAAGGATGTGACAGTTATAAAGGGGTAAGGTTTGGTATCAAGTACAATAAATGGCTAAGAGCGCATAAGATTTCATGTAGAAAAAATTATTCTGGCTCTGCTGGTAAGATGGAGGTTGACGGGATGTTGAGGATTTTTATTCGGTCAGAAAAGCTTCACAACCTGAAATATTCGAACTACATAGGAGATGGCGACACAAAAACATTCAATGCCCTTTCTGAAAAGAAGCCGTATGGCGATAACCATCTTATTCAGAAAATAGAATGTGTAGGCCATGTGCAAAAGAGAATGGGTACAAGACTTAGGAAGCTTAAGTTAGTATATGGTAAAAAGAAATTATCTGATGGTAAAACTATAGGCGGTAAAGGTAGGTTAACTGATAGTTTAATTAATAAGCTTACGCATTACTATGGTAATGCTATTCGATGCAATTCTACTAGTGTAGATGAAATGCGGAAAGCCATTTGGGCTGTTTGGGGTCATTCTTGCAGCACCGATGATGAACCGATGCACTGGTTTTGTCCTACAAATCCAAATACATGGTGTAAGTATAATGCTGCAATTAATAATAATTTACAAAATTATAAACACAAACCCTCAGTTGCTAAAGCTGTTCGAGATGTAATTAAGCCTGTATTTGCAGACTTATCTCATCTGGCACTCCTGAGGAAATGTTTAGGAGGTAAGACACAGAATCCTAATGAAAGTTTAAATTCATTAATCTGGAAGTTTTGTCCTAAGACGATTGGTTCTAGCCTTCAGATTGCAGAGATTGCTGCAAATCTAGCAACCAGCATTTTTAATGATGGAAATCAAATATTTATTACTATTTTAGAGAAATTTGGCTTAAAAATTAACAAAAATGTTTGTGTGTCCCTGGCTGAACGTGACAATCATCGAATCTTTACGTCAAGAAAGAGGAGCTTATTATCATCGTTTGAAGCTCGCAGAGCCAAAAAATTTGAAAAGAGTAAAGAAATGGAGCTGTTTAAGCAACAGGAAGGCATATCGTATGATCCTGGAGCATTTTAGCATGTAAGTTTTAAAATTTATTTTCTCAAATTCAATTGAAAACTTTAAAGCCTTTTTTCTCAGTTTGTGTTTTTTTCACTTACGCGCATTGCGTTTCAAAAACTATCATACTTTGATGCATAAAACTTTACAGAATTATAAACTCTATCATAATCTTTAAATCCTAGCTATTTATAGCATTACATATTTGTAATTTTTTGAAAAATTTCAAAAAAATTAAATTTTTTGAAAAAAATTTTAAAAATGTACTTTTTTTATTTTTAAAAATATTATTTTTTATTCTTTTTATATCTAATCGCTACCATCTAATAAGGATATATTTGACTTTATAAATCAACTTATTGCTAGTAATTAGAATTATTATTTCAGAAAATATCATGCGCGTCGTAAAACTTACTATTTGTTTCTTACAAAAAATTTTCTTATATTTATGTGCTTATTATTTTTAAAATTATGATTATATTTTAGACATTTTATACTTTTTTGAAACTTTATTCCTTTATAAAAAATGTGTAAAAGAATCAAATTATTTCATTTTAAACTCAAAGAATTATTCCTAGTCGAAAATTGTTCGTATTTTGTGCTCTCGAAACATTTTTAACACCCCTGAGACCCCTTAAGATAGGCGATCAAATAGTAGAGAGCGGAGGTGAGATTCACTAACACGGGGATAATACTACGGACCCTCAACTGAATCTAAGGTAACTTAAATACGCTCAATATAAACTACGTCGCACACTAATAAGCTAATTTCTAATTAAACAAGCTCACGAAACCTGTACTTTTTATGCAGAGAATCCTACACTTAAATCTTGAAGGAGATCTTTATCGGGGCTTGATCAATGTAGTCGGATCCAATCTCCGTAGTCCGTTTTCCTGGACAATTCCAAGACCTCTTAATAATTCCACGATCCTTCAATCTTCAACTAACAAACTAACTCGCACACTCTTTGGCAACTCCAACTTGCCAACGCTCAAACTCGCGAAAACAGAATTTATATAATATACTTCATTTGCATAATCACGCTTTCTTGGTCGGCGAAAGTTGGTTGAATAAAAATATTTTCCCCAAAAGAGTCCCCAAGGTGTTAATAGAGTCGTGGATAGATCCGTCACAACGTGGTTCCACCACTCTACACTGAGGATCTTAAATGGCAATAGGGCTAGAGCTCATGTTAGTCCGGCACGAGTTCGTGACCATGACCATAAGGTTACCACGGACATTGAAGGGAAAGGAAAAATGGAAGGACTATGTGAGAAAAATTGAAAGCTGAGAAAGATGATGGCTGGGATATCCTGTATTTGTTGTTGTTTCTAATGCCACCTGTCTGACGGTGTGAGATCGAGGCCACAAAATTCATCGTGGCAAGGGACTAGGTGTGCGCCTGTCGATAGCGTTTAGCTTTGAGCACCGTGCAGGTGACAGTACGATTTGGCTCGGTTCATACACGATAGATGGCGACAGCTGCTACGACCCCCACAAGACTTTCGGACCCACTGATTTAATGAGCATGTACTCGGAGGGTATTTGGTGACATCGAACCAGGCCTTCCGGTCTGGCGTCCGATGCTCTTACCACCAGGCTACCACGGCCTTTGTTCTGTATTTGCGAACCACAATCATCCCCATAGAAGAAAAGATCGTACAGGCACCTTTGGGCCATAAATCTTGTATTTTTCTAAAAACTATAAATATATAAGAGAGGGATGCGTGTTTGGACTAAGAAGTGTCATAAGTGAAATATATATAATTGATGAAAAAAATCCGAGATTAAACTTTTATTGATATTGTACTAAAAAGTTTTTAAGAATATCGCCGTTTAAAGCTACACCATAGGTTCTCAACGTGGGCGATAACGCCCCTTGTGGGCGTTTGAGGCTTTCAGGGGGGCAGTAAAAGACTCAAAGAAAATTAGGGGCGTTGAGATGGCATGGAGGGGCTTGGGCAGATTAACCAAAAGAAGATTAAAAAAAAACACTTTGATTATGTACTAACAAAAGTAAACTTTAATACTGTTTACTATGTTGTTTGTATGTATTTAAATCATTTCTATATCACATGTGCAAAAAATTAAATCTTTCGGTAGTTCGGGAAGTGGATGAAAAACTTACAGATTACATTACATTCAGACCTACATTAAATTGAATGATATAGTGCATTTTAATTTCTGTAGTGCACGTGTTGTCTTTTTCTGTGAGCAGTAGGAAAAATGTGTCGTCCATATATTATCCAAGAATCATAATTAAATAGGTTAACCAGGAATTAACGTGATTCTTTAAAGGCTGAAACCTTCAATTTATATTTATTTTGAAAGCAGTTGTTTATTATGAATTATTTCGTATCATAAAAACCCTTGCCTGTCATAACAGGTAAGCTAAAACTTTTATTCCACTCTTTTAAATGAAGAAATTCAGTAGCGTTTCAATTCCAACAATATATCCTATCTATGACTAAAATATATAATATTACACATTTAAATATATTTGTGGCAATAGATATTTCAGATTCGCAAGTAAAAGAGTTGGGGCTTTAGAAAAAAAATTTTAATTTAGAAATATATTCGTTTAGTAATAGGATATTTTTTAAAACTTAACTCTTTGTTTTTACCATGTATTTTGTACACTCTTATTTCTCTATAATAGAAGGGACGGCATCGAAATATTTACTAAAAAAGGGAGTGCCAGTTCAAAAAGGTGGGGAGCGTATGAGCTACACAAGGCTATTGGCGACGGATTTCATAATTTTGAACCTTGGTCAAGCGATGAAACTTGAAATGGTACCCACTCTCCTAACTACCATACCCCGCCAACGTAAGACAGACTTCAACGTCATCTGCTCATTTACGTGATGGGTCTTGAATAGTACAGTGCTAAAACCCACGACACAACCCCAGACATGACTCTACAGAAACAATGGCAACTACAAGTTCGTGATCATCACCACTTCGCTACTGCGATCCATTCAATTCTGATGGAGTGTAATTAGATATACTAAATAAATGTTTCAAAAAAAGTTTTAAAAATTTAATATAAATTTTCAGCATTTATTAATGAAAATGTTTATCTTTTTCGAAAATATATCGTGATGTTTTCAAAAATTTCGTGATCCGGCGTATAACGCACACCCATACTTTCAAGTTGCAGTTTTTGATTTTTTGGTCTATTCGCCGCGTATAACATGCGCACCCCTTTTTTAAGAAGTAACCGTAAATGTACGTATGCAATGCTGTTATGTTTTGATTTATTCGAGGTATTTTCCAAAGCTTTTGCAAAAATAGTATACTTTTAGAACTACAACCTTTTAAGTTCATTAAGAATGCCCTTTCTTTTAAACAAACAGTATTTCGAAATATATTGATTTTTTAAGCACATTATTATTATTATTTATTATTATTTTTAAAACTCATTTTTATACCGGGCGTATAACGCACACCCGTAAATTTCAATCTTATTTTTAATGTTAAAAGTGCGCGTTATACGCCGGATTTTACGGTAACTGAGGAACTGGACACCCCCAAAACCCTTTAGTTTTTTTCAATTGATGATAATCCTATTTATATATAACGTAGAATTTAATTAAGTACTGTAACTAACAATTTATTTTATTAATTAATGCTAATTATTAATTCAATAATTTATTTACTACTTTTTTTTGTTAACAAAATCAACAAAATGAGACGAATCAATAGATGTTGTCTTGAGGTATGATACGAGTTGAGGAACTTTCGACCATGAACTGCCCCTTGAAAAATTTTGTGTGCGCTACTGGTAGGGGGTGAATCTGAATGTGTGAACACGAATGTATATGAAACTTATATAATAACTTTCAATGAAAATTATTTTACTCCGAAAAACTCGTAAAACTGAGGTCGTAAAACAGGTACAAAACAATGACAGCAACGCTTCATAAATAAGGAAATTTTGGCAGCCAGAAACACTCAAACAATATTAAATAATGAAAAATCAAAAAAAGGTCAATCTATTATGAAGAAAAACGCATGATAAAAGTTTTAAAAATCAAACTTGCTTTTGTCTGGAACGCCGCGTGGATAAATACGCTTCCTATTTCAGCCGTGAAATTAGATCTTATTTATTCAAATGGGCAATTTTTAAACCCTTTTTTCCCAGTGATTTGGTTCAGTTCTCACTAGAGTTGTGATCGATTTGGTTTCGATTTCTGATTCACGTCACTCTAAAGCAGAGGTGGACAGACTTGTCCAGGGTACAGGTTAACTTTTTGAAGGTGTGGTTCACCCAGTGGCGTAGGTGAGATAAGAAAAAGGTCTACGATATTTATTACGATTTCATTATAAATATGGAATATGTAGGTACCTATATAACAATATTACCTATATAACAATAAAAAAAACTCCATTTTAAAGACCACGTTTAAAGCAAAACGCAAGGTACAAACATAATAATAGTCACGCCCATTATAATATCAAATGATACATTTATTATACATACAATTCAAGGTACATTAAAAAATCACCTAAAGTTAGTCCCATAGTAATAGTGAGTAGAAAACTCAGTCTGCATACTGTCGGCTCTAATCTTGAACATTTCGGTCTATAATTACTAACTCCTAATCCTCAGGTGGTCACTCTATAATGGCAATATTCCTGTAGATTGCGATCGACCCTGCTCTAAAGCAACATTGGAACAATGCCCAAAGGAACCGATCTCACCCGAAAGGGTTTGGAGCTACAAACCCAGTCCTCGGTGAGTGAGTGAATATTTACGTTGCACTGTTCAGCTACACGAGGGCTTTCCCAAATCCTCCGGGAAACCTCAAATTTGCATTGAGCTGCTTAGAACAAAAATCTTACTGTTTACCTTTTTATAGAAGTACACAAAGGTAAATTTATATAGGTTACAGGTTTTTTTTTATTTAAAAAATAACAGACAAGTATTAACAACTTGTAAGAACGAAATTACAGTTTCAAAATAATACACAAGAAAGAAAGCTTTAAGAAGACATATAGAAAAAAAAATTGAGTCTGCTTGCAAAGACACATGAACAATGAAAATCTCCGATTCAAATATACAATTAGTACAAGATCAAAGACCGAAAAAGGAAAACGAAAAAGACAAAAACAAGTAAAACAGAATAAAATTTTTCTCAAAAACTCAGATAAAATATCCTTTTAAATTATATTGTCCGAGTTCCTGTTATCTGAGTTATCCTCCCCAGTTCCTGTTAACACTTTTTCTTAATTTTTCTTTTAATTTTAAATAAATGAGGTATCAGTATCAAAGGAAGCTGATTCATTTTAGATTCCGTCCCCCCCCCTCCCTCTTTTTATAATAAACTTAAAAGGAAGCAGCAGGAAAGAAAGATTCGAAGATATCTTTTGGCTATTGACGATGGACCTCGGTCAAGTGACGAGCATTCCACTTTCCAAACCAATGACTGAGCCAAGTACATCAGCGCTCTACACGGAGGTCTTCAGCGGAACCAGGATTTTGAGCTCATGGCTCGCTGGCCATGAGTTCGTTACCATCCCAACTAGACACGTTAAACTTTGATAACTAGCTGAGAGACTGTCTGCATCTCCACCGCTACAAATAAACTATCCAAAATATATTCTCTTAATTTATTTTTTTTAAAAATAATAATAATATCTTTCAAATAACCCTAGTAAGCATCTTGATTTCTATATTCTAATGGCTTCACCCAAATAATAAGTTTTGGACAATTAAATCTTCATGCATTAAGTGTCACGTAATTCAAGTATGAATGACAATCTGGCGATCAATCATGAATGACTAGTTTCGAAAAAATGCGGAGTATCTTTCAAAACTGATTGATTGGCGTGTAAAACCACAACTTTCAAGAAAAGAGGCTTATTATTGCAAGTAAACATTTCAGTGTACTTGATTCTGGTAAAACTAAAATATAAGGTTATAAAATCCAAAATAATGCTTGTTCTTTTCTCCTCTGTACAATAAAACTATTTAATTAAGCCCATAGAATTAAAATAATCCACTAATTATTTTATTATATTATATAAACTAAATGTTTCATATATTAAAACTGAAACGAAAATAGTGTAACTATTTGAGTCACATATCAAAACACTCCGTTTCACAAAAGCTGGGAGTGAGTGAGTGAATATTAACGTCGCACGATGGCTTTTGGCGACGGATCGCTTCATTTTGAACCATGGTCAATTGACGCAGACGACACCTGAGCTGGCACACCCTCTCCTAACTACCACACACACCAACGGAAAGAAGTTTAACAGATTCTAGACAGATTTAACGTGCATCTCCTACCGGCGGGTCTTCAGTGGTACTGGGCTCGAACTCATAGCACGCTAGC
>BMAO01008601.1:0-16605 GCA_019973975.1 Trichonephila clavata
TATATTGAAACAAGCTACGTATGTTGTTTTCTCTGTGACACAACACTCTCCTTCAGGAAAATTGTGCTTTACAGGCAATTTCGCTCAGCAATAGCTGGAATAAGATTACTATAGCCATTGAAGATGCGATAAAGTGTTACCAGATTAGCGACGTTTTCGCCTTGGCGAATAATTCGGCGTGACGTGAGTGAATATAACGCCGAACTGTTCAGCTACTCGAGGGCTTTTCGATGGACCTCGTAATTTTGAACCATAATAAAGTGACGTGACGAAACATGAGCTAGTTACCCCCTCCTAACAACCACACCACACCGAAGACTAATCGACGCAAAAGTATTACGTTGACAATAAATCATCAAGAAGTTTCTAGTGTCAACCCTTCTAGAAATTTCTATGATGTTATATAAAAGTCGGCAGAGAAGTACATCGATGGAACCTGCTTGTATTTGATTACGATAAGACAGAGAGACTATATCTGTTTGAGTTCTTGCTAGTTGAATTGTTTTCAAAGAGCCGTTTCTGGAATACTGTAAAGCTTGTCTGTAACAAACGCGTTTTGCATTTCATTTACAATCTGTTATAATGTTTATTTGTATATATACGTCAATTTATCTTGGTGTAATCAATTGTTCATCCTTGTCTATTTATAAATCTGTTATTATTCAATTTTTTGAAATAGTCGGCTGTTTATCTTCTATGCATATTTGCAACAGTATATACAACCTCTGACAACAAAGTTCGGTGAATATTCCTGCAACATTAACGTACATGAAATATTAACGAAAGTTACCTCACTTTGAAATAGTCACCACCCATAACTATGCATCGCTGAGATCTGCTATGCATGTCCCGGAAGCTTTGCAAGGAGTCTTCTTTTGGGATGGAGTTGAAAAGCCTCGTCATGTTTCGTTGGATGTCAGGAATACCGTCAAATCTCTTTCCTTTAAAAGCAACTTAGAGTCGTGAGAATAGGAAGAGGTTTGGAGGATTGAGATCTGGAGAGTATGGTGGATGCTCAATTTGCGCCACCTCCTTTCTTATCATGAACTATTTGACGATATTGGCTGTGTGAGGGCGAACATTTTCGTAAAGAAAAAACCATGAACCTTGTTTGCGTACTGGAGTCATTTCTTGCTTAGACGTTTCATAAAACGAGTAAATTTTCAAAATATCTTGCAACAGACTTTCGTCACTAATTTCTTCAATTTCTCAATGTTTTCGTCACTGACGGAGGCTACCGGTTTTCCGCTACAGGGGTGTCAGAAACACTTTCCTGTCCTTCTAGAAAACGGGCGAACCAATCGTACTCGTACAGTGCTTGGTCTTCATAAACATGTACCAGCATCGCATAAGTTTCTTTCGGCGTCTTACCAAGCTTAAAACAAAATTTTTATTTGATCTTTTGTTTGTTCATCTTCCTGTTCTTAGTAAGAATCAACGCACTAAGCAAGTACTTTGTAAAATAAGTCTTACACAGAATATAAATGACCCTCAACAAAACTATGTTGGAGATAGATGGCCAACACTTGCTGCTACGCTTGTGCAACGTTTTGTTTCGCCAGTGCTGCCAGATAGGCCGTTCAGACTTCATTAACTGAAGTGTATTGTCAGAAATTGTATATTCAAGGAAGTAATTTTTTGAATTTTCTTAACCATTACAAAAGTATAATGATTTTCACTTATTTGTTTGAAATCTTTCTCTAAGATTGAGAATTCATGTATTAATTTCTAAGGGCATTAAAAGACAGGAAACTTCAGATTTTTCGACACCACCCTATATATCTCTTACGCAGTTATTTGCAATTCCTTGTCTCCTCTCTCTCTCTCTCATTGGTATTAATGTTGATCCCTTTCTTTTCACCGACTGAGATTTTAGGATGAATGCATGAATATATTTCATATTTTTAAAGATTCTTTTATCGTTTTTTTAAAATATATGGGAAACATATAAAATAATCTACAAATTGTATAAGTAATTGAATCAATATAAAAAAAAAAATTTAAGAATTTTTTCCATTTTTAGGATTTGTTCTGAGTTTTTGATATAAGCTGAGTGAAAGTATTATTTTGAAAATTAAAATAATAGCCCTTAAGAAATTAAAGGAAACTTTCAACTCAAGTTGTGATATTATGCAAGATTTACTCACATTCATTATTTACTTCGTAATGAGCTGAATAACAGCTTAAAAAGACTGATAACCGATACATTTTAATCTGTCTGAAATATATTTTATTGAAAGTTAGTACATCCAGATATTCTAATTTTTAACGTTTCTTTAAAAGGTTTAAAGACTCAAGTAGTTATATTTATAAGCTAACGAAATCCTTTTCCTCGATAAGAATAAAATTAATCCTAACTAAGAGTTTAATACTCACAATGTGTAAAGTAATGAGCAAGTGTCAAGAAGTATTGTAATAAAAGAGTGTCAACGCTAATAAGATTAAGATATATCACACATGAAAGCAAACTTACGTAAACAGATTATACTCTCTGTGAAAATGACTGATACAGCATTTTTAGAGTCATTTTTTTTTCTCTAAAAATAAAAATGGAAGAAAAAATTCGACGTGGTGCTGAAAATGGCGCCATCACAAGTTGTAATAAGCAACGTGTAATTAAATATTCTTGAGCGTAGGAAAAAACTAATAATAAAGCTAGAAGTGCAGTTCGCATGTTTTATTATTCATTTTTAGCTGACAGATCAGAATGTTTGATTAGATTTCATGGAAAATTACATTTTTCCCTTTTTATTTTCTAGGCATAGTAGAAATCTGAGACGCCACTACTCAAAAAGTAGTCATGCGCAATCGAAAACATAATTGTCAGTTCTAAGTATTATAATTGCATTAAGGTATCCGACTGGTTGCGACAACTTTTTTTAAAAAAAGGACATATGGGATTTTTGTGTTATTTTTAGATTTATTTAGTGCATTTTAAGAAAATGTGCTGAAATTAAGAAAGAAAAAGAAATTATTATTACTAAAATGGGAAAAAATAGGTAAAAATTGAAAAAAAAATAGCATAACGCGGCCCATTTTGCACCAAAGGTTTATGAACAAATTTTCATATCTTATGTGTTGCTATATTATTCAATTTTGAAATGACCTTCAGGATAAGAATATTTTCTTTTTTATAAAAACTAGAGCACTTTTATCTCGGTTACTATATGAAAATGCTTAAAAGACATTGATTATATTCACATAAGGGATTGAAATTTTGTAATAAAACAGGATTGAAAAATCTGAAGGTAAAATACTTCTACTGTTATACAGAACTTACAGAAAAAATTTCAGTTCATTATGTTCAACACTTTTTTGAGCAATCGCTGACACCGTTGGATTATTTCAAAAAATCACATTTCGAGTAAAACGCGTTTTAAAGTATGACATCTTGCTTAAAGTATTGGCATCTGCTTTTACTAAAACACTTGTAGTTTTTGTTCTAGTAAACGGAAAATGATAAACTTGGTATTTTTATAAAACTAATAAGCTGGTCCATAAAATAAAATCATAAAAAAATGTCAATTTTTGGCAAAATTCAAAGTTTATGGTAGTCGGATACCTTAATCAAAAAAAGAGTCACTCTTTCTGTCTGGATTATATGATTATTAATATGATTTACTTGGAAGAGTGCAGAAAAGAAAGTTTCTGTCTATTTATTGTTGAATTTTGAAAAAAAAATATATAAAAGCTTTAAATATTTGAAATTTTGCTCGTGTCATGTGATTATGTAATAAAGGATAAAATAATCACTGAAACAGATGTATAGAAATTTAGTGCAATGTCATACAATGGGCTGAATTCCTGCGGTTACAAATAAATGTAATCACGTGTTCTTCATTAAATTAAAACCAACACAAGACTTGTACTACTCGTCAAATTTAGGGAAAATTTCAAATTTTATATTTGGTAAATATGTTTACATAATAAGAGTTTTCAAAAAGTTTTTTTCCAAAATTAAAGAAATTTTTTATATTATAGGAGCATTTGTAAATGTGGATTATTATTGTTTACAAATATGTACTTTTTAAAAAGAAGTGGCAGCAAAAAGCGAAAGTTGGCAACAGATAACACATGCACTGAATGACTTGTATCACGTGATTGCATTTTGATGTAAATGTGACGTCACATAAACTTAGCTCATCTCAAACATTGAAGAAATTTTCTAAAAAATTATTTTAAAAAAAGAACAGGAGGGAAAATGTGATTCAAACTATTTTTATTCCATTTTTCTAATATGTTAAACTATTATATCTAAGTCTGAAAAGTATAAATAGAAAAGTTATAATTTTCATAACGTTCCGCTTTAAGAAGGCGATTAAAGAGTCTTTTTCAGTGTTAGGTATGAATCTAACCGGTTTTAGAAATTTAAGAATCTTACAAATAAGTGTGCATCTGAATTTATTTAATGAATTAGTGAAGCGTATTATTAATATTTAAGAGTATCTGCACTAAAATCATTCCAATTTGTCCTGATGAAAAAAAATAACCGTTTGAAATATGTTGACATCAAGAAAAAGTATTTACATTTATCACGTTCAGCAAGGATATTTCAAGAGAAATAAAATAATAAAATAAGTTTGTTTAAAGGAATATTAAATTACTAACGCATTCCAATCTAAAAGAGTAAGGATTAAGAAAAAATATAATGAAACGGTAGTTATAAACCACGTAATCCAATTTCCTCATACTTATTATAAATAAAGGTTCCAAGAATTAAAAAGTTTAAAAAAATGTCACCGTATGTCCAGCATTGCAAATCTGTAATTTTTAGACAGCAGTTTTAAAAAAAATTGTTAGTTTTATTGATCTTCGGTTCTTATGGCAGTTTGTAATTTCTTTGGAATTATTATAAGATGGATTTAATCTTTTTAGAAATTAATCCATCAAAAGAAACACATTAAAGTATTGCATTTTTTATCTTCCTCTTCTGCAAGGTAAAGAATTTTCTTCCTCAAAATCCACAGTTTTTTTTCCAAAATCTTACATCACAAAATAAATGTATAATTTATCACATGCTTAAAAGTTGAATATTTGTTATTAATTGAATCAATACCCCAAGTAATATAAAAAAATGTAGTATTATGGGAAAAAATGACGCAACTATAAATCGAAAATAACAAACTTTTTCACAGCAGAAAATTAAATTTTTTTCAAGCACTTGTTAGAAATATATTAGTTTAAAATCCCTAATCTTTTTCCCCACGCATGGTATTTTGATAAACACTTTTTAATTATGTTAATTTGGTGCCGAAAAGCATAGAAGATTAAATCAATAAAAACATCATTCAGATTATCATCAATTAATTTTAAGCAGTTAGAAAACCATTTAGTTTTTAATCATTAAAATTCAAAGTTTTTCTTAGAATTTTACTTTTAATCTAACACACAAACACTGCTTCTCTAATAATGAGCGTTTTTTTTAAAGAATGAGCATTTTTTTAAAACTGTTATGTAAAAGATTCACGATAAAGACGATAATTGACATAACTACTTATTTAACTAATTTGTCCAACTTACATAAGAGCACGTTTTCGTTTTTATTGCGCATAATGAATTGCCAATAACACCTTATTACTATTAAAAAAATTTAACTTTTAATTATTTGAAATGTTTTGTCACTAATTGGAAAAAGGCATGTAATTATACATTTTTAAGTTTTAGTCACATCTTTTTATGTTTTAAAAAGTTAATGAAGCTATAAAAAAATTGAAATGCATTTGAATGCGGCAATTCAAGGTAATGATTATTATAATTATTGTAACAGTTAAAAGAGAATAAAACAAAATTTAGTCAAAAAATGTTTTAAATTTATCATTATCAAACTTGTATTAAGCATCTTTTATATGTTGCCGTTAATGAGCAGATTACCTAACTAATCTGCAGATTAACTGATTTGTTCTGTTAAAGTGCGGAATCAAGTGTTTTCTACATTTTAACTAGGTAATTTTCACATTAACTATTTAATTTCCCCCCTTAATATTTAATTATTCCATATAAATTATTTCACAAAAATGTGATTACAAATCTAAATGTTCCACAAATATGTATGCTTGTGGCAAAAATGCTATGTGTGCAATTCAGCGTATCAAATCTTTAAATTGCACTAATAAGTAAACATAGTTTTATTATATGTTTCACAAATTCATTTCCTTAATTGCAATAATGCGTTAAATTGCTTGATTATTTGCATTGTACTTTCTCAATTGATTGATTGTTGATTCTGTCAACTAATTTGTTGTTTGAATGATTGCATTAACGTGATTATTTATATATCGAAAAATAAATAAATATCACGTTATGCCACAGCTTCCTTAACTTCAGTACTATTTTAAACCACTTGATTGTTTGGATTGTTGTTTCTCAGTTGATTGATTATTGATTCCATCAACTAATGTGATTGTTCGATTATATTAACTTTCTTCTTTAGATATCAAACAATAAATAAACAACATTTATTTTAAGCGTACGGAAACGTTGCTGTTGTTTTACCAAAGATCTTATTTTGATTTTAATGAGTACCTAGTACGCAGTGATTAAATTATCTAGGTATTTTGAGAAATTAAATAATTTGCAACTTTACTCACTAATCTGCAGATTTTCCAGTTTCTGCACTTTAGCGGTAACGTTTACACAACATCAAATATAAAATATTTTTTTAACATTTTGCTAAAAAGAGTGTAACACAAAATTTAATTCTAATTATGTTGTTTGTAATAATAATCCCAGTGTACAAATATTTTTTAAATAAAACTTTAAAACAGAAAACTTACCATAGATCCTTCATCTATAGAATCGATACTGAGTACAGTAACATGGAATCGAACAATTGTTGGTGTAAATTCTGAAAAAGAAAAGTTTAGCATAAAACTGCTATTCACATGTGACTAATAAATTCTATTATTATCTTAAATTTATGAATTTAAAGTTCTCAAATTGATTATTTTATGAACTCTTTAATATGTATACTGAAAGGAAACTAAACATAAGCCTTAAAATCATGTGTAAAACAGAACATAAGCCTTAAAATCATGTGCAAACAGAACATAAGCATTATCTGAGCTTCTGTAGTTCAATTGCGTCTTCAGAATATTTGTTGAAGATTCATTACAATTAAATTACTTTTTAATGAGAGTTTGTTAAAATTTATAAGGCAACAAGCTTGTTTCCCGGAAGACCTTTCGGCAATTAAAATCTAATCCCTTTCGCTTCAGGTTCCAAACGCCAAGTTATACAAATCCTTCTTGAAAAGGAAATTGAGTTTATTGAGTTCTCGCCTCTTTAATATAATCATACGTCAAATCCGGTAAGTCAATATGAATCTGATTAATTTAGCCATTAAATACTGGCAACAGTGTAGCTAATAGGCAATGGATATGTTTAGAATAATACTATAACGTTCGAGAATTTAATAACTGGTCGAGACGAGACCGGATAATAAATGATGTTTCGGAAAAATAATTAATTTAAAAAGGATACTCGTAGGAGGATCAAGTATAGCTCATACAAATAGATTGATTAATATAGGAAGAATTTGAAATGCAAATTATGTAATAAAAGTAATAATTCAAAAGTTTGGAGATTAAATTATGTCAAAGTATCAAACAATGTCAGGCAACATGCGAATAAGCCTTTAATGTTATCCTGTTCATCTGTGTTCTGTATAGGATCTAAGCAGTGCTTGATCTCTCTCAAGATTTATATATTTTAAAATAAAAGGCCTTTCTAAACTTAGACAAAAATGTATTAAATAGTTAATTCCAGTAATATCAATGCAAAAATGAAAATATGCATTCTAAGTTGTGTGAAGAAAATTACACGTATTTGTAATTATGACATTTGTGGCTTAACATATACTATCTTAGTTTCTCAATATGCATTAGATTTCAATTATTTTTTTTCTCTGCCTTTATTCATTGTTCTCTCTATTTGAAGTTATTTGATATAGCCTCTTCTTTGTTGGGTATTTCATGATGTTGTTTGACTGTATACTGTTTTTGAGTAATATATATCTATGTCCTAGCATTAAGCTTTCGATTGCCTTTAAAAACATTCTTGTAACGTTTGCTTGTTAAATTTTTTTTAAAAAATTGAATTTCTGAACGCGAATCAATTGATATTTATATATTAATATATATTTATATTTATATCAAGTATATTTATCACTTTTATTGTAGGTATATGTATATATGAGTATAATTTATCATTTACTCTCCCTTAACCCCCCTGGTAGTGGATTTCAGAAAAACTCTATACTTAGCGGATCTCTACTAAAAAAGAAACATGTTTATCATCTTTGAAGTTTGTATGTCTAATATTTAAAAAGCGGAATTTTTTTTATTTATAACGTTCCCGAAAACTTCTTTGGGAGTCGATTTCAGGAAAATTCGTTACAAGCGGATCTCGACTCAACAAAAGAGACATGTCTGCCAAATTTAAAGTATATATGTCTATTAGTTACGGAGGTCTCGTAATGAGTAGCTTTTCTTTTATAAAAAGATAGACTTGAAAATGATCTGATATTTTACGTCGTTAATAAATTTCTTTAATTCCCAAAATTAAATAATTCCCAAAATTAAATAATTCACCCATCGTGGAGGGGAAGAAAGAGATAAAGCATGAAGGTGCACTTAATTTTATTATCGCTTTTAGTAATGGAAAATGTCTTGTATATCTTAAAACAACATTATGATCTTTTTCTTTATGGAGCATGCACATGCAGTTTTTCAATTATACATTCAAAAGTAAATTTTTACTTACAGAAAACGAAACAAATCCGAAACTCTTAATTGACTATTATTACACAATGCTAAAAATTCTAGCAATATGCAGAGTAAAAATATGTAAATCAATAATTATAATAATTTAAAATGCAAAACAGCCCTAAACTTCCTAATTTCGAACAATAAAATATAAATTGCACTATAGAGAATTCTGATGCAACATATATATATTGCCGTTTTTAATGACCCAAAAGAGCATGACATACAAACAGTGTAGCCTATGGTTAGTCCTCGAAGTAATCGCCATCGGCATCCAGCACCTTCTGCCAAAGTGTCTCTAGTTGTTCAATCCCCTTGCGGTAAAACTCGGGGGTGTGGGACGCAAGGAAGTCCGTGAGAGTTTGGCGCACGTCTGCTTCATTGGTGAAGGATTTACCACAAAGATGATTGTCCAGGGAATGGAAGAGGTGGTAATCTGATGGCGCAAGGTCAGGTGAGTAAGGAGGATGGCACAAAGTCTCCCTACCAAGTCGCTGTATCGTATTCCTGGCCACCCACGCGACGTGCGGCCTCGCGTTATCATGTAACAACAGTACACCCTTTCCATTAACCTGAGCTGGCTCATTCTGTTGCAATGCCTGTTGTTCAAGTTCCAATTGCTGCGAATACAGGTCCGCAGTGACCATTTGGCCCGTGGTAGCAGCTCATAGTGAACCACTTGACGACAAGTCCCCAGACACGAAGCATAATCTTGCGTGCGTGCATAGGTGGTCTTGCGCTGTGCCGGACAGTATCCTGGGGTGACAACCAATATTTGGAACGTTTGGGTGTGTCACACAGGACCCACTTCTCGTCACTGGTCAGCACCCGATTGAATATGGATGCACAATGGCACCGAGAAAGCAACGATAAACAGGCTGCCACTCGTTGTTGCTCAGCCTGTACGTCTTACCTAAGCAGTGCAGATGAAGTCTAACAGTGTCACTGGAAGTGTTGAATTGTCTGGCAAGTCCTCCTCAATGGCCACCTGCAGAGTTTCGTCATTCAAGGCCTGTGGTCGTCCTGTTAGAGCTTTATCACAGAGGGGCAAATCTCCCTACCTGAATTTTTGAAGCCAATGCCTTGCCGTACGTTCATTGACAGCACTACCTCCAAACGCTTGACATATTCAGCGACTTGTTGCAGCGGCTGATAAGCCCACTTCGAAGTCGTAAAGTAAACAACCCGAACGAGCTCCTTCGATACGTCCATTTCGCTTCGCTACTGCACGAGTTCCGATTGATGAATGTGAGCAGTGTACCTGCGCTTATAACAACTGATATTCCTACTCTCGACTGACGGTTTCTCAATCACGTCATACACGAATTTGCATACTTATTCTCTTCTTTCAATGGAAATGCGCAAACAGCAGAGTTAATTTAATTAAGAAAAAGAGACACAGTTCAGAAGTTAAAATATTTAAATTCATACATAAATGAAGAATATAAGTAACTTAGTAACATTTTAGTTCTTTTATAAACATGAATAAAGATACCGTTTTCTTTCGGAGGCTGTAAGTTGTCATATTCTTCAGAAGTCGGTGGCAAAATGGCATTGAATTTTAAGCTCTGTAGTCTATAGGGGAAAAACATTTCACATAAAATCATCATCAAAAAATTTACAAAAATTGCTTAATTTATATTATTATATAATAAAAGCATAGTTGTTTTTAAGGCAGAACATTATTTAAGAAAAGATAATTACATTTTATGGGAAACTAAGCTTTCTTGATAAAAAAGTAAGAAACGTTTCGCTTGAAAGTGTTAGGGAATATTAAAATGCTAAGCTCTTTTATTGCAATTGATTAATGTATTTATAGACAAATTATTTCAAAATGTAAAAGAACTTACGAAATAAAATTAGAAATAAATTACATCGTAAGTAATATAATAGAATATTACTGCTATAGAAATGTAAAAATACAAAGGCTACAAACTTTCAAGACAGAGTACACATAGATATTGGGAAATCACATAGGAATGCATGGTTGGAAACGCTTTCCTGGCGTGATAGTGACGACACAAAACACAAGAAAGACAGGACAAGAATAATAGGAGAAAACATGTTTCTTATTCTTGGTGCAGCAAAATGCTGGATGTCTTTGGTTGGGTACGCAATAGATAGCACTACGTAAGCCAAAACATCAGATGGCGGTTTCATGGGTACACGAGATTTATTCTGCCACTCTCACTTTAAAACTTCCCCTAGACTGCCAACAATATGATAGCAGTCTGGAACGTTACACGAACACTGAGCTCACTGGGATACAGGGTCACTGATTTCAATGGACGAGACGCACAACGTTACCGCAGGTGGCAAACTCCCAGCCACGCCTCCTTTTTGCGCGCTTGCACCAGAGTTTAAACGACAGCGGATCCTTCATCTTGGACCCACAGAAACGTGAACGAAGAGTAAAAACTCCAAACAACGAGGAGACTGTGCTAGATCTGGTACAGAATAATCCCGGTACCAGTGTGCGAGCTATTGCTAGTCCTTTCAGGATTTCTGGTGTATCCTGCATACTAATAACGGGCATCTCTATCGACCTGACTTGCACCTTTATTGCCCCTTTAATGTTCAATTCTCTTAATTCTTTGCTGTACTAACGTTAATAAACATGTTTTCTTCTCTTACTCTTGTCCTGTCTTTCTCCTGTTTTGTGTTATCATTACCGCGCCAAGAAAGCGTTTTCGACCATGTATTCCTATGTAATTTCCCATTGTCTAGGTGTGCTTATGTCCTGAAAGTTTACAACCGCTGCACTGATGCACCTTGTATATTAGAGATAATATTTTAATATATCCTATGAAATAATATTGATTCAATAATGTTAATATTTATTTAGAAATTAATGGGCTCCAAATTAATGTGTAATACCAGAAAAATAAAGTAATCAACAAGTGGTATGAAAGCGATTTTTTTTAAAAAATAAAGCGAGGCAAAAAAATTTAGATCTTAAAAAACACACTTTATTTTAATACTATTAAAATGGAATTAAATGTTTCTAAAAACATATTAATTTTTTTTCATCAAAACTAATTAACAGCAAATCCACACTTAATCCATAAAATACACCTTTGATCTAAATGAAGACTACAAAAATCCTAATGCAAAAAAAAAATGTCAATTCAAGCTATGTTATGTTTTGGAAAGTAATAATTTATCAGATTCCATTTACTTAATGGAATGCTAATTTAAAATAGAAATGTACAAAAATAACTGGAAAACAACTAAAAAAAGTTAAAATATGCAGAAGTAAACTAAGAACAGTTTTTAATGGTTTTAATTGGAGGAAAAGCAGATTGTTATCCAGAAAAGTAGAATAAAAAACTCTAAATTTATCGAAATACATTTTAACTTATTTCTAAAACAGATCCGCGAAAAAGCTTTTTAATCCTTAAGGGAATAATTTTCACTTGTGGAAAAAGAAATTTCGTGCGAGATATTAACATATCCCTTTAAGTCATCCAAAATGTTTTACACAAAAATTTAACATTTTTGTGCTACGATGAGTTTTCTTCTCATTCTATAATTTTTGAAACAGTTTTTTAAGATACTTTCTTTTTAGCGTACTTATTGAATAATTTACTATCCAAGCTCAAAATAAGTACAAAATTGTCGTCGAAAAAATAATTTAATTTAATACATTTTGAGTGAAACTATATCTTTTCGATTATTGTAATATATCTATGAGATGGCATTCCTTTTGTGAATTGTACTCGTGGCACTAAAAAAAACCTGAAACTGATCACACCAGCGTTTTATTTAATTTAACACCAGGAGATTTATTTGGAGCATGCTGTTCCTTAAGTGCAAAAATCAATTTCCACATTTAAATTTGTAAAGAAAATAGTAGGAAATGTAACTTAAGAAATGTAATCACGTGCTCAAATGAAGGGATAGAATAGGTCGTTTTCGAATTCGATCGACGAATTCAGAGGGGTGATAGTAGGCAGCATGGGAATGACAAATCACCACAGAACATGGAGTTTAGTTGGCACGTTAGTTGGAGTAATTCGCAAAGCAGTTAAGAAGGGTAGGATGTCGAGTGGAATGAAATGAGGCAACATTTTTTATCCATATTGGGCTGCGGATTGGTGTTTTACCATTGCAGACCTGTACTTTCCGGAAGCTGGTATCTCTTTTTAGTGCGGCACCCTATAGGCGGATACCAATCACCACAGATAATTTTGATGGCCAGTTTCCTCCTTGAGGAAGGCACCTGAGCTCTGACGATGCGAATCTGTTCTAAGATTTAATTTTGCCAAGAGCATCCAAGCAAACAGACACTAGAATCTTTTACAAACATATAATCATATAAAATGGCCGCTGTCGATTTTATGCGTCATGAAAATCTACCGACTTGGGCCGGGTAGATCCCGCAACCTTGGGTGCAGAAGGCCAGTGACAAACCAACCACGCAACCCAGCCGGCTGAAAAGGGGCAATATAAGAGGTAAGAAACACTTTTATTAGATATAAAGAATGTTTACAATACAAACAATGCATCACAGCTCGAGGTAAAAATGTAACAAATGATTGTCACAGGAAATGTTCAAAGGTGTGGCCACGTTGTTCATAGCACAACTGATACAACGGACGAAGGAGTGTCGGACGCGTCAAACGAACTAGTGTGCAGGCGATATCAGCTGAAGCGATGACAATCTGTGCAGTGAGATCCTTCCCTCATTTGGACACGGATTCTAATGCACAAGCGATTTCAGGTGACTCCAGTAGAAGAAATCTAAGGGACTGAAGTCCGGGAAGTGTTCAAATCAAGCAACAGGACACAGCGTTCAATCCACCATCCAGGATATGTAGCATTAAGGTGGTTACTCACCGCAATAAAAAAACGCAGTTTAAGACCCATGCTTATGCAACTATGACATTTGCTAGCCACTTCTATTCGTTCCAGATGAGAGAGAAATTTGCATACGTGCAGATTTTTTCAACCTTACGATGGCGTTACGAAATCCCTCATCATTTGGCCACTCCCTTCGTCTGTTAAATGTCCTCCCGATGGCTAATATTGTCGAAATTTTCACCAACTAGACATGGTTTGCTCCCCTCTGTTTTACGGTGATTTGTCGTCCTCATGTTGCTTACCATCCCCCTCTCCGAATTTGTTGGTCAAATTCGGTAACACCTCGCATATAGAAGTTGCATCATTGTTTTAGGGGGAAGTTTCAACCGTTTTAAAGGCACCAGTAAGATATTATGATGTTCGCTTACTTGGAATCGCCAATAAATCTGTTCTCAAGATGTAATCCTTTCAACGAAGAATTACTAATACATATATCAAAATATAGGTTTCAATCTTTTAATATGAGATGACATAAGATACGTTTCGAAATAGGGTAGTCGGAATTGTGATTTAGAGGGGAAAAATATGTAAGATTAGAATTTTAAGTAAATATTAAGTTTCACCTTTCCTTATTGTTGACTAGACTATTTTCTAGATCTATAAACTATTATTTAAGAAAACATTATTCCATTTTCATTACGTTTAATGCGTTAATTAATAACCAGAGTGTGAAAACGAATTTACAACAAGATTCTCCGAACGTTGTGGAATGTTTGTTTACGGTACAAGTGAATGAGCGTTCGTTCAAGTCGAAGTATAAAGCTACACGAATGTTTTTGGCGACGGATCTCGTAATTTTGATATATGGTCAAATGACTAGGACGAAATCTGAGCTGGCATCCACCCTTTCCAAACTTCCACACCATGCCAAAGTGAGAGCTATGAGCTTCAACAGATCTATCGTTACCCTTCTACATGGCTCTTGAGCTTGAGCTCATTATATGCCGTCCACAATCACTAGGCAACCGCGGCCATTATAGTACAAGTTTCCTTCCGAATTTACAACTAGAAGCTTCGATGATAACGCACGCATGCCCACGCACACACACGTGTAAATAATTTGTATCTAGATATTTAATACATTAATATTACTTTCTGTTGTATTTTTTTTGTGCTAAAATTTAATTTTTGCGAGCAACACTGCCCCTTCAAATAATGACATTTCATTTGAAACTTGGCGAATACTTGCGATACAGTCAAATGGCCATTTTTGCAAAATGTGTTAGCTACATTGGCGGTTTGATCCTTTTTGGTGACTTGGCTATCATATGGATGCTCTGGAAATTATGGAAATTATTAACATCACGATCTATGACGTAACGGATCTTTCAAGAAAATTTAAAAGGCAGCCGTACAGGCAATAAATAGCTGCTCTCGTTGAAACTGAGTCAGTATTGTTTTGGCTGTTTATGGTTTCACTAGAGAGTACATGCTTTCGAATAAAATTACGTACTTTTAGTTTTAGACACTGATAAGTATCTGAGCGTTATAGAAGGTGTGAAAACCTGTGAAATTTTATGGCTGTACCTGTACTTTTAAGGATTGTTTTTCGACACTAAGTTCTCTTCTCTTAAAGAACTGTTTTACTCTTTAAACTGATTGCATAAAATCCACGAACCCAATCTACGCAACAATATTTTAATGTAAGAATAATTTTATTTTCTATTTATTGTATTGACTAAACAGTGGCGCGCGCGAGCGTACAAAGTAAATCTTAAGACATGTTGTACTACATTAATTTGCAAAGCTGTCAAATGCGAGTAATTATTATAACTAAACAATAGCCTATGGTGGCTAGTAAGAAATCTGATTTATCATGATTTTTGTTTCAAATTAGGACATTCTAATTATTTTAGCAACTTAATTCGTATTATTCTACAAAGTTTAACATGCTCATCGATATGATCTACTTTAAAAAAAATACATATATTTTTCATTAAGAAATTATTCCTGATTTTTAATGTCAGATACTTTGTTGCATTTTCACGTTTAACTTTTTTCAAATCCCCGTATAAAACATCATATATTCGGCAGTAAAATTCATAAAGCGAAGTTAAGAATGTAACAAATGCTATATAAAACTGTGAACGTTAAATTAAATGCTGATTGAATATGATATTTTACTCTAAAAAGGCATAACTCATAATGGATTTCAAACTCATGTATAATGATGTGCGAGAAATATATCCCGAAATATAAGAGATTAATTAATATAAATATAATTCATGTATAGATACAAAATATGTGCAGAATATGAGAACAGTTAAACATTTTAACTGTGAATTTATATTTAAAATTAAACACACACACACACAACTACCACAAGAATTTTCTATTCATTAATATTTTTCTCATCTGCACACAAGTTTAATTTCTGAAAAAAATATTCTTTCTCTGGAAATGAATTTTTCCTTATTATAAATCATTTGTGGAATTCAAATTAGACATATATATGCTTGAATTTAAGAGCTCAACAGTAACATCAAGTAGTAAACAATTAGTTTAGAACAAAAATTAAACAAACCGATAAATGGAGATTAAAATTTAAGTTTCAAACAGTGAATCTGGCTATGTAAGAGACTAAGTTTTTTATTTGAAATAAAAATAATTCTCGGAGGTTGTATACTGTATATACTTCTTAATGAATCATACATGATTCATTAAGAAGTATATACAGTTTCAATGCACTATAATAAAGACAATTTATGATTATGAGTTACTTGTAACAGAATTGTATAGGATTATTTCAAGTTCTGTTAGAGGCATTTGTTCTACGTATGAACCACTAACACATGACACACATTGAGCCCAATCCATTTCCGCTCAAATTTGTGTTCAGGTATCTGAATCAAGTCCATCGACAGCGGTGTGATACGCTGTTTCAGCTCCGCTAGATCAATAAGAAGAGGATATGAATACCTTGTCCTGTACGTAGCCCCACAGGAACAAATCACAAAGTGTTAAATCAGGAATTCTGAGT
>BMAO01008602.1:0-22486 GCA_019973975.1 Trichonephila clavata
ATTAAATGACACAATGTAAATGAGCTAAAATGTCTTAAAATGATGTCTTAAAAGAAAGATAGGGAAAAACTGGAATGTAGCCCAAAAAGGTAAAAAAAGTAGGTTCACAAATGAATTCGTTCTCGAAAAATAAAAAATAAAAATAAAAAATTCAAAAACATAGGAAAGTTTAAATCTTTTTTGGAAAATCTTCCATCTTTCCATTTCAATGAAGAAAACTAATTTATAAAAATAACAGATAGATATTGCTCAAAGCATCTTTTAATAAATTATTTTGGCACAAACTTGACTCCGTTGGAAACATACGTATATTACACACGTCATAATATAATTTTAAGATGTAATCAGAAATTTTCATTCAAACAAAAACACATCACATAGGTAATGCTTGGTTATCACTGTCACCACTCTCTGTATACATTTTGAGATCCTTTGTTGCAGGCTTCACAAATCATTTTACAATGTTCAAGGTACTTGAAATTTTCACATTTTAACTAACAAAATTTTGATGGTAGTCTTTTCTTGATCTCCTGATTAAGGGAAAAGTACCACCTATTCCAAGTTCTTTGTGATGGTTCTTCGTCTTAAACAAGGCATTTCAGATATTTCTTCAATCCTGAATCGTACTGAGCAAGGCATGTGAATATTACTTTCACGCCACCTACGCTCAGTTATCGCTCAGATGCATCTCAATATTTCTAGCAGAAAAACCATAAAGAATCATCTTATCATCTTATTTCACTTCAACACGCAATGTTCGAACTGAAAGGTTATTTCAAAAGCACAAAATTGCATTGAAATCCATGAAGATATACCGATAGCTTTTAACTCAAGCATTTGAATCATATGATAATAATGAATCATACGGCAGAATAATGGAAATTCATCATAAATTAAGTTTTTTTTACCTGGATAATATTAAGAAAGTAATGTGTTTTTGAACATGAATATATCCCTCACGTGTCTTACATACAGCAATACATAGACATTATATTATCTTAAAAAAAGATCTTGTATTATTTCAATCCCAAGAAATAATACATATCTTCAAAGAGGGAACGAATATTCATGCCATCTAAATGATTCGATTCAAAAGCATTTGACCCATTTAGGCCTAACAAAGCATTCAAGAGAAACTGATTATTTTTCATTACCATTCTATCTGAGATTTATTTCTCCAAGGATAAACTTACAAGCGAACAAAGAGGCTTTATTTCTGTTCTACGATGAAAGCAATCAGAAATTTGAAAGACAATTTCCTGATGGCTCTGGTGTCGAGAATACATGGACTGTTTTCTTTAGAACTAATTACCTTCCGTTTTTATAAGTAACTCCTTGAGAAATAGTAAAAAAAGCAGTATTAACTATATCAATAGCTCATTTTTGAAGTGAAAACTTCTTTAATGGCGTTGGGCACTTTTTGGTAGGGGAGAATCTTATGGGTTCGCGTCACCGGCATGCTCTGACTGGCGCATGCGCAGTGTGCTGTTCGCTTTAGACACTTTTTGGAAGAGGGAAATCTCTTGCGTTCGCGTCACCGACATGCTTAATAGCAGTATATCTGTAGCTACACGGCTGACGTATAGTGCTGTGTATATATTATAAGTGAAATTGAATGGATTTAGCGAAAAGTTCATTGTGTATATACTGTGCATTTTTAAAATAATGAGTACTAAATAAATATACTAATATTTTTAAGATACAAAATAAATAACAGAAAATTGTTTTAAATACTCGTATTTATTTTGACGTTTGAAAATTTTATATTATTTAAAATTAATTTAAATCTTCGTATTTATTCTGGCGTTTGAAAATATTGTATTATTTATTTCTAATATTTAACCTCTGCAATGCATCCCGCAATCCGGATTAGTATTTCACAGTGGCTTAGACGTTTTCTTACTACCGTGGTAAAACAGATATCTAGTTGCTCAATCATAATTTTTATCGTGGATTTTGAAATTAAAAATTTTATAAAATCTAAGAATAATTCAAGATTAATGTGTTGAAGTTTAAAATATATGGTTAAAAATGCCAACTTATAGTTTATTACCTTATATCATTAAAATCTTTAGTTTGAAATAATGAAAACGGCTCCGACTTTAATTTCATTAAATATTTTATTTTATTTAAAAATTTAATATTTCGAAATCATTATTTATTAATTTAAATTGTCAAAAATAAAATATATGCTCTTCTATTTTTTGCAAAATGATTATCTATAATTTTATATCATTCGATTTTATTATTAGAAATTTACGAAAAAATATTGTTAGGGAATTAGGGTTATTTTAAATATCCGTTTTTTATATTTGCTTGGATCCTTAAAATTTTCTCCTAATTTCTACTTTGGCAATGACTATTCACAAATCACAGGGAGGTATTTATGATCCTATTGTCTACGAATACGATCGCAAACATCCTAGAGAATTAGCTTACGTAGCTTTAACAAGAGTAACAAGGATTCAAGGTTTATTTTTGGTTACTCAAGAAAATATTAGCAGCAGCTGGAAATTTTGGATTGGAAGAAAAGGAACACCTCTAAATGCTTCAGAAACAGATAAACATCATAAAAGATCAACAAGTCATCGAGAGGATCTAACGTTACAATTGAAAAGGTTACAAAACAATGCACTACAAATGGTCACCAAATCTTTTCTAGAATTCCTTCCAGAACAAGAAAGGATTATCGATATTTTCATTCAATTCTCAAAGTTTGCATGCGCATGGAGCTGACCTAAAAATGATGCTATCGCAAAAAAGTCAAAAGTTCTGCTTTTGTCGGAAATTCGTATGAAAAACGAAGGACCACTTGATTTTCCGAATTTCAATAATGTTGTAAGTTATGAAAGACCCGAAGTTCCAGTAGCAGGCGCAGCTATTTATCACAATACTCAAGATACGTGATACTCCATTACTTCACATATGGACATACATACTAAATTCACTAGAAGCATTAGTGTTAATTTTTTTTTTAATATAGGCGAAATATGCATTGCTCGTTGCGATTCTGAGAATGGGCAATACATATTAATGTGGTTGCCGTTTATATTTCGCCTGGAAAATCTATGAGATAGATACAACAATTTTTATTCTAATATTTGAGGATTTATACAAAAGAAGGTTCTGAAATACTCGATAAAAGATTTATCGAAAAATATGATAATGTACCGATGATTTTAAGTGGAGATTTCAATATTAACTTTGCAAATGATAAAAATCTACCACTAATTGAATTTCTAAATGAAACACTTAATTTAAATATGTCCAATGATCGAAAAGTCAGTACTACAAAATATAAAATGACGTTCGCTGCGGTTTTTACGCGATACTTAGATTTGTGTGAATCAAACATTTTCCATTCTTACTTTAGTTACCACACACCTATTGTATCTCTTTTAGAATAAAATGAAATTATTGAAAGTACAAAAAGTCTAAGTATTGTTGAAATTAATGATGACAATGATGCAAAAAATTAAAATAATGTTCAAAATCAAGTACATTGAAATTTAAGTAAATACAGATACTATCCATAAATATTATGATTGTATATTAATTGTTGTTTCAATTGAATTGTATTTATATTTTGTCATGGTCTTGTACAGCCCGTATAATATATTTGAATAATAAAAAACCATACAAACATGCATTTAGTTGTTGCTCGAAGTGTCAATAGATTTGAAAACCAGATTGATGTTGATAATTTTAATTCAAACATTATGAAATTTCAAATTTTAATACTAAAAGTTCTAAGTTTTCACTTCTATCGGCAGTCTCTATAACTGCCATATTTTTTTTTACTACAAATGAATTCGTTTTATGGAACTCAATGTATGATTAAGATAGGAATTTTTTTTTCTTTAGGGATACTTTTTGGAGAATGTCATTAAGGAGTTACTTTACAACAAGATTCTTGAAAGATATGTCTTGCAAGAGGATAGAGTTCAGTGTAATTTAAAATGAAGTAAAAATGCCAAATCTAAGAAGATAGTAATTAAAATGTGTAGAAATAATTTAAAAAATGTGTCTTAAAGGTAACCAATCGCGTGCTTTATCAGTGAGATGACTCGATAAGTAGTCAGAAGAAAAATTTGCGGATATCTTTTTACGGGTTCATATTATTGAATATTATCAACAATATTAGCTAAAAGCTCGACTAAATTTTCCTGTCCAGAAAATAATTAATTCAGGATCGACTCAACTGCTAACCTAGGGGTGTCGGAAGTTTGGCGCCTCTGTCGCTACCTCGAGGCCGCAGGTGTAGGAGGGTTCGGTGAAGAAGCAGGCATTATCTCAAGGTAATTGGGGTGCCTGAGTTCCCCGCGTTATTACTTTCGCTCCAAAATATTTCCTTATTAATGGGCTACTTTGTATCCCCCTCTGTGAAAGACTTTGTTGTTTTTATAGCTATGTTGTACGACCTATTATGGTTTATAATTGTTAATTAACAAGATATGTATATATATATATATAAGAAATGGGCATTATGATCTCTATTGGATAGAAATGAAACTTCTGAAAAATAAATTTACTAAGCAAGGGAAAAACCTGATGAGATAATGAATATTAATTAAGATAGTGAAATTAAGTTTGAGAAAAAGGATGGAAATTAAACGTTTGAGTTGAAAGGTAGATTCTCAAATCACTTAAAGAACTCCATTAAAACTTATATGAATCCACAAGTGTACCACAAGACACCGAGACACAATGAACCATGTCAAAAAATAGAAAGAAAAAATTCCCCATGCTATTTGTTATTCATCGAAGGAAAATAAAACTACAATAGCTTAAACAAAATATAATAGTTTTGTCTACAAATATCATTCCAGTAATGTTCGCAAAAATTATCTGTGATTTGTGTTCTTTACTAAAGTCAGGCACATTTGAAACATTTTACCTCAGTTTGATTGGTTTTCTTTCTCAAATTATCAAAAAAATAATAATAAATAAATTGAAAAGTCTTTAAATGGTGTTATGGTGGCCCTTTATTGTGAACAATAAAAATAACTATTAAAAAGGATTTGGGTTACTCCATCCCCCCCCCACGTCCACTGTAGTATTGAGTGCGCGCCTTCTTTCAAGTTAAAAATATATATTTTTATTTTTGTTTATCATTTTATGAATGACTTTCAACTATATTGCTTAACCTTGAAAGAAATCTTAAATCCAAATGCTTAATGTAGCTAATGAGATTTTTCAAAAAGACGTAACTGTAATCGAAGTTCCTTATACCAGTTCTTCTCGAACCACGATAGCTCGGTACACAGCTCCACTCCTATTTCCTTCCAAACTCTAGGATTCTAAGATGAATATTAATTTCAAACCACACGACTTCCTCTAGTCACAAAACACTTTCTACTATTCCTAAATTACTCGATTAACCTCACCCCCCCAGTGTCAGGTTTTAAATAGTATTTACATTTGCATAAAATCGTCATCACTATGGAAAGAGGATTTTAAACTAAAAAATATCAAAGTTAAAAAATAGTTTCCTCAAGACGATTAGTAGATATACCACAATTAGAACACGCCACAATGTGTGTGCTTGTGTGTGTGTGTGTGTGAGTGCGTGTGTGTAAATTTGCCACATTATATATATATACATTAATATGTGCCTTTGAAAATGTATTTGCTTTCTAAAAAGATGAATGCTATGAAAATATTCAAAGTGTCCTAGCAAATGTTTTTGAAAGCAAGTACATTTTTTTCAGTCATATGTACCAATTGAATGCAAAATTAAACAATCACATTTATTCTATTAATAATTAATCAAGAATTTTCATCGATGACAACTATTCTTTTCCTCTGGAGAACAACTGTAATTACACATGATGATTAAAAGTTTGCTATCTTAAACGAGCATTTAATTAGTGACAAGGGCTTGAATAATCCGTGCATGCTGTGCCCTTTTTTCAGTAGTGCTGTCTGGGGAATAGTACTGGTGTATTGAGATTGACATTAGCATTATTTACTAAGCGATAAAGACGAGTCGGATAAATTCTCTAGACAGCTTTTTCTTTTCTCTTTTTTTTCTCAACAAATAGATTATTTTATTCCTCGTAAGAAAGTGTTTCAAAGGAGTAGAGACAAAAGAACAAAACCACTTAAATACTAAGATAAGAATTAATTTTCGGGCTTTGGATGTATCATAATATTCTTTTCATAAAAAAATTATTAATTATTATTTTTCAAAGTATTCTCATTGATGAGTACGAAAAACAGAATAATCAGGACGTTTTTATGGAGTTTTAATTTGTTAACAATAAATTCAATTGACTTATTTTTCTAGATCTGTTTGATAGATTTATTGATTTCTCCTTGTAGAATTTTCAAAACTTAATAATATTTCTTTTAAAAGAGGATTTACTTTTATGAACAATTGCACATTTTTAATTTTTTTAATAATACTCGTAAATAATGTTCTGCAGGACTCTGTAACAGAATTCGTTAAAAAAATTACTCTCTCTCTCTCTCTCTGTACTTTTAATGTATAATTCTCTTTTAAATAATATATAATTTAATGTTAATAATGAAAAAAATAATGCTTGTTTTTATAATAGTTATCTACATCTGAACTTATTGCTGTAAAATTATGTACAAAGATACAACAAAAAGTATCAATTTGTATCTGCACATTAATCTGATTTAAATTTGAAAATTATATGCTCGTGAATAGTAACTTAAATAATAGAATATAATTATTTCTACAAATACACTGTAGAAAAATTACTTTAATGAGAAGAAAAAAGTACTATTCTATATTTTGTTGAAGAATTTAGCGATTTAATATATTAACACTCATTTTCTAAGCTACCAAACTATATAAAATTAGGAATTTAAGATGTTGTGATGTTTTTTCTGAAGCAAATGTCAAAATTCCATTTAAGAAGTTTTGTATGGGATATATATTTATGAACTTCACCAATGAAGTTCTTACTTCATAATAAATGAATTTTACTTCTGAGTGTTCCGATCCTAAAGACTTAAATTTAAAAAAATAATTAAGTAATAAATTATTGTCGGACTGAAAATAAATATGTTTAGTTTTCAATTACGCTTCTTAGAAACAAATATGCTCCGATTATTATATTTTGATCACTATTTCTGAAATAATTTCCTTTCTTTTCACCAAATAAAAAAAATCAAGAGAAAAAAATGCTAATAACTTTTTTTTTGTTTTGTTCGTGAAACTCACTTAGAAGTTTTGAGAAATAGAAGGAAAAATTCTTCAATTTGTCTCAAATTTTCCTTATGAATTAATTTACTACGTAACTTTTTAACATTAATGCTCTAAATGGAAAATTTGGGACGTGAGAAGCAAAACAGGGGCTATCTGTCCATACCATTGAGTACTTTTGCATTAGAGCATGCTGTATTTTTATAAAGACTGCAAGCAAAATAGCAAATAGAATGTCAAAATCAGTATGATAAGCTATAATGTTCAATATTTATCACGATAGTATTTAAAGACCGAATGATCTGATTTCGTTTAATCATTTGACGTAAAATTCGCCAATTTTTATCCTAATATATGATGCATTTTAATCCATTTGCCTCTGGATATAACATTCCGTCATTTGATTTGAACTTGTGATTATATACACTGCTCAGATTAATGAGGTATATGCTAAGCAACAGATTCGTTTCAAATCTCCTGGGTCATTGAGGGGACATGAGATCGTGCCCCTTCATAAATGGACAGAATCTGATCAACATACCTAATAGGAAGCGAGCTTCGTTAAAGCTGTCGGATAGTCAATTGTGTGACTCTTTGAAATTTCTAGGTATAAAATAAAAATTACTTATATAAAAGCAAGTATGAAAGAAATTCCTTATTTCTCAATTTAAGTTATTATTCAGTTCTAAGAGCTATTCCACTTAAAATATATTTTCTATGTGAGAGAAAAATTTCACATTAGTTAAATGACCAATTTCCTTTAATGTTGTTGTCATACTTTCAGGAATTGAAGCTAAAAACCAAATTTCTTTTTGAAAAGTATTGAAATTAAACGAGAAAACTCCATAAATTTTTAAATAGGTATTTTTTATTTACTTATAATAACTCAAATATTCGTTTCCCAATGAATATGAAAATTGTTCGTTTTTTAAGCAAGATTTTAAACAAATCAGTAGTTCTGTTCTTTATTGGTTGTTAATTAACAGGACAAATTGAAACTGCAAATCAGGAACTACATTTTCCAGACTTCTATACCACGTCAATTTGAGAACAGTGTATCAAAACGATAAATAGTAGACATAAAGATTCGAACTCAACTCCAAAAAACCGCTCTGGACCGTATAGCCTATGAACTGAAACTATTTGATCGGATCTTATAATTAATGTTTTTTTTAAAAATTAAAATTAGGTAGTTCAGGCGCTTTTTGCCCCATATCTAAACTTTATGTTAATTGTTTCACACTGGATTTAGAACCAAATAGTTACTTGTTTATTATTTGAAACTAGTTAGTTTTTATTAATATAAGAAATCAGGTTAATATTTCTTTGAAGTTTGTAATTTTGTTACATTTTTTTATGTTTGAAACCTGTTCTTAAGTTATACATTAAACGTATGACAGCAGGAGAACGGAAGAAAATTTATGAAGATAAAATATCTTTTCGAAACCAATTTTTTTAATAAAATTAACAACTTTTAAATACTAAACTGAACTCAGTGGCGCAAAAGCCCATGACATCCAAGGCCTACTGTGCATATTTCAGTTTACATGGCCTTATGTGCTAGGGTGCATGTGCAGATGTTTGGGTCAAGTGGTCAGTCTGACGCAAAAAAAAAAATTCTTAAAGTGTTCAGTTCCCCAGTAGGCTTGATACTCATTTATCCATCCATTGAAGGGATGAAAGGCTTTGTCGACCTTGGTAAGCCTGGGGTGTGTACCTCAGACCTGTGGTGTGTAAGTACGATTTATTAGTAAACAAGATTTATTTATAAGCCACAAATATAAAATTAATTTACAGAACGTTAAATTTCATTAAGTATCGCTCAAATATTTGAATTAATTACATTAAATGAGTTTCTAGATCATTAAATTTTTAAAGGCATGAGTTGGTTCACAACCATCGTTTACTGTTCTTGCAATGTTCACTATCAAGTGATTTTAAAATGAGATTATATCTGTACGGTTGTTTCGTAGAGTTTACTGCATTTTCAGAAAAGTGTGAATATCTGGAAGCTTTGATTATAGATGTTCATTTTGTAAGTATCAATCATTTGCCTTTTTTATAGATGTTTGCTAATCTAGAAAGAATATGTAATTTGAAGTAAAATGCAAGTAATTTATAATATCTATATAGAAACATTATGTTAAACAAGACAATTTAATGGAATCTTTGGAATATTTTTATTAGTTATTAGACCGTTTACAACTAAAAATTTTAAAACTGAATCAGTAATTGTTATTATAAATTCATATATCGTAAAGTTTATGCTAGTAATACTTCAATTTCGTATATACAGTAAATACTTAATACTGTTTATTCTGTTATTTCAAAGTTTCCTAATTTTGATTTTTTTTTCTATTTCAAAAATGCAGTATTTCTATTTTTGCATGCACAGGGTTAAATTTAGTTAGCTGAGTCGGGGGAAAATAATCCTAAGGTATTGGGTATCAAAAATTATGTTCATACAAATCCCTTCAAAGTAAACGTGCTTTGAATTGTTTTCGTCTCAAATTGAATGTTTTACTGTGCTATGCATGAAATATATTTATATTATCAGATTTCATTGAAAAGGGTCAATTTGTTTTTTATCATGAATTCGTGTTAAAATAACAATCGTACATAATTTTAACGCCACTGACATAAGTATGACATGTAGTAGACCTTGCCTAAACCGGGTTTTGAACCCCGGACCTGTATTAGGGAAGAATGACACACTACCACTCAGCCACTGGTGATGACCAACAACAAAAAATGAAAAAAAAAAGATAGATCTAAAGGAGAGCACTAGTTTGAAAGGTTGTTGGCCAGTTTCTTAATTTTTTTTTAACAGGGACAATTTCTTTTGCAGCATCTATTTAATATATAAAACAGATTTCTGCATTTCTAAGCACATCTTCATTTCAATACTCTTAAATAAATTAATTGTAAAAAAATAATTAATTACATTTATTACAAAATAAAATAATGAATAAATAATAAAGTCATGTTAATTATATTGTATTATAATTATTCATCAGAATTTTGAATTTATTCCCTACAATGAAAATAAAAAAGTGTTTGTTTTAGAGAATACATATGTTCCGAAATAGAAGTGAAAATAAAAAACTATCCATCTTAAATATACGTTTAAATAAATGATAATTAAAAATTGATATTTATAGAAATATATGTTTTTTTACCCATCACATGTTCTGAAAAATTGCCTAACAATGTTCATGAAATAATATGAAAATAATTTTCATCGCATGGAAACATGGTTTTAAATGATCAAATTTTAAATAGACTATTTTAAGAAGAAAAAGTACTGAACTATAGCATAAACATATGAATAAACAACCTATTACAAAGGCAAATAAGATTATTATTCACAAGCCAGGGAAAATTTGTTTATCGACGTAATTAATTTCAGTTTACAATATAACATACAAATAACAGACAGCAAAATCTTTTTAGCAGTTTTCGGTGTCCATTCCGATGTACTAAAGTGGTTTCACTATACATAATATCGAATATTCTTAGAAAAGTTAAAATGCGCTTAAATATGATTTTAGAAGTTTTACATGACTTCTTCCTAGACGATAGAGCTTTATTACAAACTTTTTTTTATTGTTATTTTTCTAAATAGCATCTTAAAAGTTTTTGTAGATGCTTAGTGACACAAGACATTATTAAAAACAATGAGTTTTTATTTTCAGTAAAACTTTTGTTTCCAATAATACAAATTTTAAATACCTAAAATACCTAACTTTCTTTTATAAGGTTAAAAAAAGAAGTAAAGCAATCGTTTTGTTTTTGCAAATTTAAAAAAAAAAAATTCTAGGCAAATTGGCTTATTTTTTAAAAAAAATCAATTTATTGATAGAATTTGAAAAAAAAAAATTATTATTCCTTTCAATAAACCACCACCATTTTTGTTGTAGAAAAATCCTTTATAATTGTAATAGAAAATTTATAAAGGAGTTTCTTTTTATAGATTTACTATCATTATCTTATGCTTTTCGTATCTGACTAATGAAGTTACTTATAAATATTTTAAAACAAGTTTTAAAAAACATTCAGTGTTTTTTTTAATTAAAGTAATGATTTATTTTTAACAAAATGATTTTAAAAAAAATCATTATTTATTTCTTATGCAGCCCATCAAAAATTATTATTTGTGAAGTAGTTCTGTTTAGACTTAAAAGAAAAGAAGAAAATTATGATGATAGTCTTCTGTGGTTTACTTGTCAATGTTTTGTTATATTCATAAATCTGAATCAAGTTGCAGTTAAGAAGCCATGCACTTTTAAATAAAACCTTCTATGGAGCCACCTAGTGGTAAACTGTTGAGTTAGCATTCGTACCTCGGAATTAGAAGGAGATATAGGAAAACAGTGATTTACAAATTTGCAGAAAATCATCAATTTATTTCAAAAAGGCACCTTGTGGGTATTAATACAAATAATAGAACGGTTAAGCCACAAGCTTGCTTTTTCAAAAGTTCCTAAACTGCGACGTGAGTAAAATGATCTGAGAAAGAAAACTAAACCACTAGTTATATCAATATACCTTTATATGAATTGTTCATACTTATCACCGTTAGTTACAATTCTCGTTTGAATGTCCCGTTACGCACGTTGCAGCACAGAGCGTGACAACTTGAAAGAAACTTCAGTAATGCGTCGTTTAAGTTCCTGCAATGTTTGAGGAGGATCGCATATACCTACTGCTTCACGTATTCAAACAAGAAAAAGTCCAGAAGATAAGATTAAGCAAAAGCATTAAGCAGTCAGATTAAGCAAACGCTTAGGTCAATCTTCAACATTGTCATAACTAACTATTTGATTTTCGAAGTCCTTGGTGAAGTGCTACTTCATTGGTGATGTCCCGTGAGCAAGTATGCTGACATGTTGATCAAATAATTGGCAATAATTTAAGCAAACATAAAACCGATGTGAACTAGAAAAAAAACTGTTGGAATTTTGCGGTATCAGCTCAAGACATTGTTCAGCTCAGATATTCTCTCTTCTGAAGAAGTGGAATAATTTGTGAATGTAATGGATCAAGACGTTCGCAGCCTCGGGGTAATCTTTTTATAAGAATAATCATACTCTCTAATGATCAACTTCAGTAGTTTGTTTTACTTTCTTGGAACGACTTATTAATATTTCATTTGCCTAAATGAACTAACGTAATCATATTTCTATGCATTCTTTAATTGTTCTCTTTATTGGCAGTAACGTTTTAAGTTAGCACACTGAATTTCTCACCATTATGTCTTTATTTAATTTCCTACGGAAATAAATAAACATTTTACTTAATGTTTAGGCAACAGTGTATTTATATTAATAATCTATAGTGCAGTATCAAATACAAATGCCCAACAATTTCACCTTGCACAAGTTGTATTCATTTCGCGCGTTATTGGTAATATATATATATATATATATATATATTAAAATCAAACATATATATAATTCAGGAAGATATTTGAAATAATAACTTGCCTACACCATTATTTAAAAAATACAGATAATAATAGAAAAAGAGTAAAACTTGTTTCAAAGCACTTAAAAATGAAAAAAAAAATGGTAAGTAAAATATGATTTTTATTTCGATTATAAAACCTCTACATTTTAAATATTTGACACCAAAAAATCAAAGCAGGAAAAATAATGTAATTAACTAATTAAAATTACAACTAAGCACATGGAAAAATCTTTAATCACTAGATTAAGATTTGAATTCAAAAAATTATTATTGATGAATAAACCTGACGTGATTAAGGAAAGCTGTGGTTTACAGAAATTTTAGTTTATAGTATGTTAGTAATTACCATTAGTGTTCAAGCATTTTATATTAAAGATAGATAGAAAGAACATGACATAGACAATTCCAATTTGACTTTTACCTCAATCGATTTAATTTCTGATTCTCATATTTGAAATAACTCTTCAAATCTATGCACGATTTCTTCAAATTAGTCTACTGAAAATTATTTGAATTTAATCTTTACTGCTTTAATCGATAATAGGTGGAGCAAGAACAAAAAAATGGTTAAAGTGGGGAAATACTGTTTAGCTAACATTAGGAAAGGGTACATTGATGCCCAGAGGGTCCAGATTTTTCAACACTCGATGTTCCTTCACATCAGCTTTTGTGAATGCTGAAGCAGATATTTAATTCTTATAATTTGGAAGTAGGAAACTGCCACTTTCTTTGTTTCTTTCCTCCAGCATGCCGACAAGATGTCAAATTCAATATACTACATAACATTGGTGGGTACTGTCTTTGTTGCTGTTGCCTTTAGGGAGTAATAAACTTGTTATAGAACACTCACATAAACTTGTTTCTCTCCCATTCTAATAAGGTTTCTTTGATGACGTTATTGTTTCGGATACTGTTATCGATGATAACCACTTTGTGTCTGTACGCTTAGCTTGGACAGAATTGGATTGGATTGGAACTTGAACAAAAATCGAAATTTGATTCGAATATCCTTTGATTCTAATCATTACCTCTGGAAATATTTGAGAAGATCCATTAAGTGATAATGTATAATGCTGCTTTGAACAAATGTGACTGATTTTAACCAATATCTGTTATTTATATATCTTTAGCTTATTTTTATGAAAGTGAAATATGTGTTTAATATTTATGTATTTGATATTATTCAGTTATGAAGCAAATTGTTACACTTAAAATGCCTATTCTCAATTCATATTTGTAATTTGAGTTTTTAATATTATCTTTGACATACTTTCATTAAATATTGGTTTTAAGGGTTAAAAGACTGTAATTTTAGTATATTTTTTTAGTTAAAATTAATCTTTTGACATTTGTTTATGTTATAGGTTCGTAAATTTAATAAATATATGCATTGGTATAAATAATTTTAAATTTTAATATGTAATGACTTTTATTTCGTCTAATATTTCAGATATATTATCAAGAATAAACTCATTTTTAAAATCGTTATATGTAGTTCAGAAAAATTTAAGAATTTTATTAAAGTCATGTGTAGTCTTATTTTAAAATGAGAAGTCAGATTCATGGGAAAAAATATCAATAGCGCTATAAATCTCTTAAAGATTAATTAAGTAATCTATTCATTAGTATAATCTTTTTTCAAAATTACAGGGTGATATTCATATTGTGTGTTTAGCTTTGTTGAGAATTTGAAATATTATTTGAAAAATTATGTCATTTTTTAAAAATTTTGGCTGATTATATTTGATTAAATGTGAGGTTTCTTAGGGTAAAATCATGAGTTTTTAATTTAAAAAATGAGATTTTTCAATTTAAAAAACGAGTTTGTCCTAAAGATATTATTTAATTGCTATATTTTGGAATTTTTTTATACCAAACAATAATTTTTTTAAGTTACAACTTTTTTCCTACAAGAAATATATTCCATTATGTCTTTAGGTGAGAGAAACGTGATTTGTTTTATAGTTCTTTAGAACAATTTTTAAAATTTGTTTCACAAAATATTGGGTTGTTCGGAAAGTAATTTCGTTTTTTCCCGACAGAGGATTTAATTGTATTTTTTTGCACCCAACTTCACATTTAAGCCGTATAATTTTTATATGCTTTGAGAGCTCATATAGCAAGGCTTGTGTGTGAAAAATTCCGATTAATTCTACGCAGTAGTTTATGGTTGGTGCCCTTTTAAATATGGAGAGCGATAAGCAGCATTTTCGACATATATCTTACTGTTTTACTACAGAAAGGGTAAAAATGCTGTTCAAGCCGGAAAGAAATTGACCGATGTGTATGGAGAAGGTGTGTTGACAGTACGCCAGTGCCAGAACTTGTTCTTTAAATTTCGATCCGGCAATTTTGATGTCGAAGATGCACTACGTTCGGGAAGGCCGGTTGAAGCTGATAAAGACGCGATAAAGGCATTAGTTGATGCGAACCGGCGAATAACAACACGTGAGATCGGATTGAGGTTAAATTTATCAAATTCAACAGTTTATGACCACTTGAAAGGCCTAGGATTATCCTCGAAGCTCGGTGTATGGGTTCCCCATGTTCTCACAGAGAGAAATCTGTGTCGCCGCATTGACGTCTGCGATTCGCTTCTCAAACGTCACGAAAATGATCCGTTTTTGAAGCGCATCATCACTGGGGACGAAAAATGGGTTGTATACAACAACGTCAAACGCAAGAGGTCATGGAGCAAAAAAGATGAACCGGCTCAAACCATTTCCAAAGCCGATATTCACCAAAAAAAGGTGATGCTGTCTGTTTGGTGGGATTTTAAAGGAATCGTTTTTTTTGTTTAGCTTTTACCGGATAACACAACGATTAATTCGGAAGTCTACTGTCATCAGCTGGACAAACTGAATGATGCACTTCAATAGAAAAGGTCAGAAGGAAAGGTGTAGTGTTTCACCAAGACAATGCGAGACCTCACACAAGTTTGGTCACTCGCCAAAAGCTTTTACAGCTTGAATGGGATACAATGCCACACCCACCATATTCTCCAGATCTGGCACCATCGGATTATTATTTGTTCCGGTCACTCCAAAAATTGTTAGACGGTAAAATCTTCATCTCAAATGAGGAGGTCAAAACCCACCTCGATCAGTTTTTTTCCTGCAAAGACCAAAAATTTTATGAGCGTGGAATTATGCTACTACCAGAAAGATGGCAAAAGGTGTTGGACCAGAACGGCCAATATATAATTTAATAAAGTATTATTTTTATTATACGAAAACTGTCTTTCATTTCCACACAAAAAAACGAAATTACTTTCCGAACAACCCAATAGCTATAAGAATGAAATGCTTTTATGTGTGTAAAAAAGTTCCACAATAAATAACGCGTAATATGTGAAATAAATTTGTAATTCATTCTTTTTGAAAGTGTTCCAAAGATAATCTTTGTTTTAAAAGAGTTTCCAGTTTCACACTTCTTTTTAACTGTAATGACAACATAATGCAGCCGATACTAATTGTATTACTGAGCTATTTCAGGTGAAAAAATTAATTCTTAAGATGACACCCTAATCACTGATCTAATATTGCAATGAAAAACTGAATCCCGTGTCACATTTATAGTTTCGTTTCATAAACATGTTTAGAAAACCGATATTCAAAACCTCTACTAATCTGATAGAAAATTCTTGCTCTATCAATAAGGCTATCTTAAGCATAAAAAGTTTTTTTAAAAATCTTTTTTATTTTTTTATTATCTAATACTAAAAAAGTAGTTTATAATGAACTAAAACTACTACTGCTGTAAAGCATATGCAGTATATTTAAATATCAAAAAATGTACAAAATATATTATTGTTCTTTAGCATTATATTTACAGCATTTTATAATTACGGAGCAATATTTCATTTTGGAAAAAACGATTTTAAAAAGTGTTGATTTAAAACAGGGATGGGCTGACTTCTCAAGGGTACGGGCTACTTCTGATTTTCTCAAGGTGTTGCTGTCCACCCAGTGGCGTAGGTATAGTGAGCTAAGAGAAGGTCTACAATACAGTCGGACCTCCATTTTACAAACCTCTATTTTGCGAACGTTTTCCGGGTACAAGAGCATTTTACGATTTTCTTCGTAGAGTAATCTCCTAACAGCGAAATGCATCTTCAGTTTAACGAAATGTTCTCTTGTGATTCGATTTTTTTCCTCTGTTTTTTAAAAATATTTCTGGACCTTCGTCAGTGAAGGCGGTCACCCCAATATGTCTTGGCGGTCTACCTATCTATTGCGATCGACTTAACGCGTATCCCAGATTTAAACGAATGACAAATGTCAGGAATATGCAAATATTATATATTTATCTAAACACACATTTAAATAAAAAAAATCTAAATAAGAAGCACACAAATGTCAAGTTATTGATTTCTAGCATTTTACTATAAAATGTTTAAACTTATTTCTTCATAACGTTTCTCTTATTAATTTTATCTAAGTTCTTATAATTTAAGAAAGAGTATTAATATGAAGAGTGAAAATGTATTCCAAAATTATGAAAAATTGATAAAACACAATTTTTTTTACTCATTTAAATTATCAATATGAATATATCTTTGGAATTATTGATTCCCTTTAGGTGTTGATCCACCAGAAATATCCATGAAATGGAAATTTAAAAGAAAACATTATAAATTATGCACACTTATCAAAGCTCCGTAAGAATATAAGTTTGAATAAAAATTTATCAAAGGTATTGAACATAATTGTACTTAAACTTTTCACAATTTAAGATTTATTGCTTCTGAACCTAACTTCAAGAAATGATAATCGCTTTTTTAAATAAACAGCTAGCGTGCAGATTTTGAAACGGACAGCAAGCATCATTACTTAGATAACTTCCTGTTGCAACCTTTGAAGTTGGGAAACATGATCCTCTGTCGTTAACTTTAACGACCTCGAACGATCGCGGATTATTATTTTAATGCCAGGGGATTTCACTGATGAGTTGCGAAGTGTGGGAATTTCTAAGGATATGAGATTGTGAACTTTAGTGGAAGGAGCTGTTAAATCTAGTTCATGACGATGTGAAATTAGTTAGCTTAGAAAATGATGTTATGAAAGATTAAGATGAAATGGGACAATGTTAAGCTCCATTCAATTAGTCAAAGTTTCACCAGAAAAAATAAATATAAGTGACAGTCGCTAAGTATAGGTAAAGATTAAACATTATTTTTATATGGAATATAGAAAACTAAAACTTTGGTTTCGCAATATTTTAATTTTAACTTTGATTTAAATCGAAAATAAAATTTTATTTAATTCAAATTCAACTGAAATAAAAAAAAATATATTTTAAGAACTGATTTGATATGAAATATTTAACACATAAATCTGACGTTATAGATTTGTCTTTAGTAATTGACTAAAAAATTATAATTTTTTTTAAATTTAAGCATATTTTGAATTAGTAATATCAACTAATTTGTTTTACATACACAATATTGCGTGAACTGGAAATGAATTGCCAATCATCAAGCCGTATTCTTTAAATAATAACTATTTTTGAATATGGGCAATGCGGAGTGGCATTCGTGGTTCTGTACGCATGCGCATAAATTACCTTAAACCTTTCGAAGGCTTTGTAATGCAATAAAAGGAACTTGATAGTGTGTTTGTAAATGATTTACTTATTTCAGAGAATTTGATTGTGTTTTCCTTTTCTATCCCGCGCCTCCCAATACACCATATACGCTTGTCTACGTGTTAAACGGTGGCATTGAGGAATGATTCACATAATTTTTAATCGACAGTTAAGGGATTAATTATAAACAGTACAAATTATCAAGATATGTGTTAATGTCTGCGTATAATTTTATGTATCACAAGTCCATGGGATATCACCAGTTATTATTAAACTTGTTCGTTAACTTAGTATTGTTAAATTAACTATAAAATACATTGCGCAGAACTGATACATTTATATGTGTATTGTATCAGTGTAAATGTGTATTTTACTTTTTACTATGTCAGAATGCATTTGTTTGTTTACTCAGTAAATTAATAATTTTTTTTATAAAGTCTTTTGTTTTCGATTTTTCAATATGCTCGTGCCCTCATTGTATGGTTTTCATCTCCCCTAGGGGGGGGGCACTCCCCACAGTTTGAGAAACACTTCAATATCCGATTTCAATGAGATTGAGTAAATGCTTACTAAATAAGAGATATGTTGTTATCGTAGTACACACCACCTCTAAATAATAAGAGCTCTATTGTTGACAAAACTCATAATTTTGAATAACGTTCAAGTAGTTAAAGACTGAACAAACTGAAAGGTAGCCACTTGAATACCTCTTGGAGATCAGGTAGTGAGGAGAAAACCTTTACTGGCACTTCAATCTCCAAGCTTACACGCCTCAGCCACTTTGAGAATTTGAGCTAAAATAGATTTAACGTGCTTTAGCCTTTCTACACTGCGCGTCTCCAACAGCTCAAAATTCATTCAGGACGCTATCCCATATCCCGACTGGGATCATTAAGCCACTGCAGTCACATGAACGCTTTCAGAATGGTGCATTAGCAAACATTTTCTTTTTTTGGTTAAATATTGCAGAATGTAGTCTTTTACCCAAGCGTTTTGTATATAATGTAAAATTTCTCTGTGAGGTTATACAAACGCAAATTACATTTCTTATCATATTTTTAAGGTATTCGACAACTTGCGATAACATTTTTTTGAAAAAATGGTGATTTTTTTTGTGAATTTTAGATTTTTTTAGTATACTTTAAGAAAAATATGTTAAAATCTAAAAGAGAAAGATAAATTATTATTACTAAGATGGGAAAAAATGGGTAACAGTTGACAGGAAATAACATAAACGCGGTCCATTCTGTACCAAAAGTTTATAAACATATTTTTAATTTTTTTTATTTTGATGTGTTGCTATGCTATTCGTTTTTGAAATGACTTTCAGGATAAGAGTTATTTTAATTTTTACAAAAACTAGAGCTCTTTATCTTAGTAATTATATGAAATTGCTTACAAAAAAGTGATTATATTACCATAAGGGACTATAAATTTTGTAATAAAACAGTGGTTGATAAATCTGAAGGTTAAAACACTTCTACTTTTATACAGAACATACACAAAAATTCAGTTAATTATTCTCAAAATTGTTTGGGATTCATTGGCACCGTTGAGTATTTAAAAAAAAAACACTTTTAGAGTAAAACGTGTTTTAAAGTATGACATTTTGCTTAAAGTAATGGCATCTTCTTTTACTAAAACACTTGTAATTTTTGTTCTACTAAACGGAAAATAATAAACTTGGTAATTTTATAAAGCTAATAAGATAACTTATAAAATAAAATTTAAAAAAAATTGTCAATTTTTGGCAAAATTCACAATTTTAGGGTAGTCGGGTATCTTAAAGGGTGTTCAGATCTGCTTCTAACAATTTTCACATAAAAAGAATATCTGTTATTAAAAATGTTTCCAACTTAATAAGCCCAATTTAAATGTCAATTTACACCTTATATAGAGATACTAAAATGTTTTCATTTTTCACCATGATGAATTATTCATGAGAGAATATTTACAAAATGAAATCTTATACCGTAAAATATTGACAGCAAAATATATTTTTGTAATATAAATATAGTGTTCATTTTTTATTTACAAATACATTATTTTTACTATAAGTATAATGCATTTATATAAATAAAATAAATTTTAAATCTCCAGCAGGAAATTAAATTTCACCCCCCTAAATTTTCCTTTATTCAGACAAAGTAATCTGTTTTCGAAAAACTGCTTTTTTGTTCTTTATAATATTGAAAATAATCCTTTAAGCTGAATAAAAAGGCTTCCATTTAATTCTTGTTTTTCATAATACGGCCGTTTTTCTCGTATAAACAATCTTTTACGGAAAATAAGATGAGCTCCTTCTTTCTGTGAAGTTTTGACAGCATAAGTAGCCATTTCATGTTAAAACATAGTAAAATTGAAATGATAGCTATCTTTCGACCATTAGAAAATATTTTTGAAAGTACCAATTTTTCAAAGTAAAAGGAATTTCTCAATAGAAAAGTCATTGAATATATTATGTTAGTTCGAATCGTTTATTCTTCATTTAAAATTACAATTTTCTTAATGAACAAACTGTAGCTACTGAGTAAAAAATACAATTTATTTGTAGGTTCACTATCACCAAGTTTGGAAATGTTTTAAATGTGCAAACTAACAATTAATTTCCATAAATAAAATTGATTTGTTTTGTAAAATTATATTACTTTAATTAGTTTTATATTAGTTCGGAAACATTATGGACAGAAATTTAAGTATAGTAAGGGAAGCAAATTTAAATTTCTAAAAAGAATAATGCTTTCAGTGTTAATAAAAGATGTATAAATTGCATATTTTCAAATAAAACTTATTTTGGAAAAAATTCTTATTTCTTATTTTAGAATTAATTCAATAGAACAATCTAATTCAATAATTACATATAAAAAGAAGAAATTTAATGGCTTTCAAATTAACATATAAAAGAGAAAAGTGATTTAATCACACATTCATCCCGGCTTGAACATATCTTTCCCTGAGAAAATACAGAATAGATTAAGTCGAAATCGACTCCTATGATGAGTTGCGGGATGATTGAATGAGCAAATATTTAAGTCGCACCGCTCAGCTAAACGAGGGCGTTTGGTGACGAACCACAATTTTTTAAAAATCATGGTCATGTGATTAGGAGGACACCTGAGCTAGCACCCCTATCCTAACTACCACACTTACAAGAGGATGTTTGACCTCTCGTCAGATTTAACACACATTGCACCCCTTCGCGGTGGGTCTTCATTGGTCCTCGGCTCGAACTCACAACATGCCAGCCACGAGTCCGTTACCTTGACCACTAGGCTACCACGGCTTCGAAGATTTGCGGAAGAGTTAAAGACAAAATTTTCTTTTTAACTATTACACCCAAAGACTTAAAATTTGTTAAGCATTTTTCTATTGTTGATAAAAGTTCCACTAAAATCAGTCATTACGAGAGTTGAATCCAGTGAGTATCACAGGAAAAAGTTTTGGTGGGGTTTTAGATTAAGATATCCCCATTTTTTAATTATTAGACCCACAGCCTTGACATTTGGTAATCACGTTCTTGTTTAGTTGTTGTTCCGCAGAGATACACTAAGAACGAGTTTTTCAGAAATGAACCCCAAAGTAAATCTAGAGATGAAGGCTTTCAGAAGGCTTCGTAATACATTTGAATGCATAATGCTGGGACTTAGATATGCATGACTTAAAACAAGTATGAAACATCATGAAACATCGTGACACACCCAGCGAAGCTAGAGGGTAATGGCAAATTAGTATGAAATTGCTTAATTACTATCCAAGAACTAACTAGTTCTATTCAAAAAGGTTATTCACATTCAGATGAAAACAAAATTAGACATGGTACATAACTTATATACATGATTGATAAATACTCTATTAAGAAACCGAGCTATGTTAAAATTTTAAATTTAGATATTATATACTTAACCACGCAATTTTTAAAAATATCAGGAATTTTTTGGAAATCCCTCAAGGAAGTTATTTTTATCAGATAAGTACAGCAATCACAAAAGCATGATAGCTAGTGCTTTTTCCCTTCCTAAATATTTTGTTATCTTTGACAGAAATAGGTGATATGCCCCCTAAATATCCTAGTAATTCACTTATTTTCAACTCTGTTAACTGTTTTTTCTATGTTTTAGATGTAGGGGGGGGGGGTACTCTAAATAGCCTTCGAGCCGCATGTCCTCTCGTGAGGTTGATGGAAGGGGAAGAGAGGTGGGATGCCCTGACCACTCCAGGGCGTTCTCCTCAATGAAAATCGTACTGTCACCTGCA
>BMAO01008603.1:0-172985 GCA_019973975.1 Trichonephila clavata
ACATGGTTGCCAAAAAGGATGCCAATTTGGCTCTATCGCCAGCATTTCGTTATGTTTCCTTTGAATTGCCATTATCATGTAAGGAGCGGCGTTGCTTGCGAAGATTACAATTTTAACATAAAATAACTAAAACAGAAAGTAATATTACTATATTCACATCCAGATATACTACATTATTTACACTATTTCAAGCTCTCATTACGCATAATTTGTAACAATCTGTTACTTTTGCTGATCAAAGATCAGCTTAGAAATGTGTTTTCAAAAATTGACCCACAAGAGAGTTACGGGGAGTTATAAATTTTAAAAAAAAATTATAAGCTATTATACCTACAGACTTAAAATTTAACAACTATGTTTTTTTTTGTTGGCTGAGATATGCAAAGAGCTTTATATAATAACATATATATAAGAAGAAAATATAGACATCGATAGACTATCTAAGCATATATCTAAAAATATATAAACGTAAAAATAACTAATAAATACTAATAGTACTTTTAACTAAAGTAACAAATACATATTTCTTAGATATAATTTAAGTATAATTTATCTTACCCTCACTTCCAACTGTTAAGCGAGAGGAATATTTTAATTTCCGTAAGCCAATCAAAATATAAAAAGTTGAAATTTGCTGCAAAGGTAGAAGGAAGTACGCAGATATGGTTAGTTAAAAGTCGATCATGGTCTTGCTCGAGAAATATGCAAACCTGGCAGTCGCATAACAAGCCAGCATTGGTAATGTTTACGGAAGTATTACATATGTAAGTTCTGATTAAAAGTGTTTAGAGCATAAGGTTTGTTATCAAGCTATACGTGTTTCTATGGCTTCCAGGGCGAATGGAAGATTCTAGGCACTGGCGGGCTGTCGTGCACATTGAAGTAGAACAGTCTATCACAAATGTTGCTCGTTTCTTTGGCGTTCATCACTCCATCTTGCCACGACCATGAATATAATTCCAAACCAGCCAAACAGGTGACCGAAGACTTGTAGCCGGTCGTCTAAGGGTTATTTATGGCCCCCTTGGAAGATAGATATATTGATGTTGTAGCCAAGCGGAATGAAAGTTTGACCTCCACACATAAGACATCTATGGTTGCAGTGGTCATTGGTAAGATGATATCTGCATCTATTTTTCTTTGAAGTCTACACTTGAATGGACTGTAGGTCCGGTTACCCCGAGTTTTTGTTCATTTATCTATATAATCCAGATGCATGTTTAATGTAGTGCATTTAACATATGAATTGGACTGTGTCTAATTGGGGCTACGTCATGTAAACATATGGGCCCAGATTTTCTCTACAACCCTATGGTAAGCGTGCAAGGGTCTGTAAGAAGCAAAACACATGCAGTCGGCCCGAAAACTTTACCGAACACGCATTCCATGATGGAAGCATCATGGTCTGGGCAAAAATTTCATAGGGATATCGAACCGTCTACACATCTACAGCGCGGTTCTGTGAGGGCTGTACAGTATTGAGATGAAGTCCTAGACAACAATGGGAAACGGTACGCTACATCAGTTGGTTTTACGTTCCTTTTAATAGATGACACTACGCGTACCCACAGAGGCGACATCATTGACGACTTTCTGGAGTGTCAAGGGTTTGCGCGTATGGAGTGTTCATCTAACTCTCTGGGCCTTATTTCAAATGAAATTCCTTGAGATACCCTCAGCCGTGTTATATTTTGACGTTTCCTACCTCTAGTCACTCTCAAAGATTTAGAAATTGTCCTACACTAGAAATGGCAATTACTGAACTCTGCGGTGGTCTATAACCTCGTTACAAGTAGGATCATACACTTACAATTTGTTTGAAGATGAAGGGCGTTCACATAACCTACTAATGTCAGTTTTTGTTATTTATTTTGCAATTAAACTTTATTTTGTTAGTGATTTAGATATGGCAATCGTACAGTTTATAAAAATTCAACATTTTTTCAATCTCTGTCTGTAATTCTTCGTTTTTTTATGAATAAATATAAAGCTGCTTACTTGAATCATTTCGAGTTAATCAAAGTAGTACTAGTTTACTTTTCGCATTCTACCACTTTTGGAAGTAAATAAAAAATGCATTTGTCATACTGCAAAGAAAATAATGCTTTCGAATAAAGAAAAGAAATATGAAATGCATAGAAGTATAAGAAAAAAATAATCAAACATTTATGAACTATATATATATACAGCCTGATTTTTATTTTATAATTTAAAGAAGGCAAGAATTTTTTAGAATTATTTTTTTTTGCAGTTCCTGAAAATAAACTATCGAAATATTTTCTGCTACTAAGAAAAATCCTTCAAACGTCAGTTGGCTAAAGTAAACAAAACTTTCGATCATTTTTCATGGAAGATCTTTTCAAAGCACTGAAGCCATTTTAATTTATCCGCTGAATTTTTTTATGCATAAAATATGACTAAAAATACAGAATATATATATAGAACATAAAAAAGACATTATCAAAGTTTATTAAGTGTGATTTTTTTTTACTTTTTACATCTTGCTTCCTTTGAGAAGATAAAGAGGGATTGAAGAAGAGAGCAAAGGGGAAAATATTTATAAATAATAAATTATCATGTTTTATTGTAACTTTGGCTAACAGAAGAAATGTTTAGAAATTATGAAAAAAACTGCATATATATTAATTAATTTTACATGAATTACAAAGAACTACATAAAGAAAAGAATAAAAAACAATTTCACAATTTCACAAATTTTATTATTTTTTTAAACTTTTGATTAAATAATTTTTCTTACAAATATATATATATATATATATATATATATATATATACAAGGTGTCCCAGGATCATTGGGGTAAACTTTAAGGGCAGGTAGGGGACATTACAAGAATTCAGATTTGCATAGCAAACTCTGGTCTTCGTTTTGCGCTAGGTGTCGTCGTGTACAAAAGCATTTAAGGAAACAGACCTGCATTACTGCAGTCATTTAAACTGTCATTGTCTGTAGAGGAGTATGTAATAATTTACAAACAACGAGCTGGCAGAGATCACCTGATTTATGCATTGGTAGAAGGAAATGCACGAGCGGCAGAAAAGTTGTCACTAAAGGTACAGGGAAATGCACCGAACCGAGGGATGTTTACTAATTTGTAACCCAATTTGTGTAAATATGAATCATTTTAATGCAATATGCATAGTGAAGACGTGCCATGGTTGACTCGAACTTTCACCTTGATTCTCGGATTCTCTCGAACGATATCCAACACATATTATTCCATGTATTAAACAAAATGTCTTCGATACTGCGGCTCGTTGGATTGCGTGCCCCGCCCTCACTATGCTTATTACCTCGTAATGATCTATATTTGCACAATCTGTGTTGCAAATTAGCTAATATTCTGTGGTCTGGTGCATCTCTCTGTGAGTACCTTTTACAATACAATCTTACTGCTGCTCGGCTTTTTTCCTACGGCGAATCCATAAATTAGGAGCATATCTTCAGGCTCAGTGCTTGCAAAACGTTCCACACTCCTCATCGGGTGGTGACAGCTGAAATGACTGAAGTAAAACAGGAGTGTTTCCTTAAGTGCTTTTGTACACAAAGCTACCTAGTGCCAAACAAATACATTACCGCCCAGGGGTTGCTTTGCAAATTTGAATAATTGTGATGTCCTCTACCTATACTTAAAGTTTGTCCCAATGATCAAGGGGCACCCGGTATATATAGGGTATCACCGAATGTCATGTACAGACTCGGAGGGAAGGTAGAGAACATCCTGAGGAGCCATAATTATATAGAATGCATGGGCGGAAACATAACCCTAACGAGATAAAGAGACACAAAGACAGTAAGGCCACATGTAGTGTAAAATGCTTTATAACAAAAACAAAAAACAATAATAAATTAAAAGTATGCCTGTTAAAAACTCTAATATCAAAACATGTAAATCGTGCTTTCTTCCATCAGAATACGCTAGTTGCATTCTATGTAAACATAAAATGCTTTATTTGCTTTAAGTTTTTAAGAAGTCGCCCAAAAGGAATGATCCCATTTGTTCCTCTATTTAAGTAGGGTTGTCTTATGTTCGTGTTTATATGTAGTTTAACAATGTATTAATTCTTAACAAATAAAATTTGAATTAAAACTGAATTCAGCATTAAAGCGGGTCCTCAATTTTTTTTCAATTTGATATCAGCTAGAATCAACTACGATACACCTGCATGCTCTCTGCCCGGAAATCATTAGAAAAAGTAGGGCAATATTTTTGTTAAAAACTTACTAAAAATCAAGAACGATTTTTAACAATGGCATCAAAGCATCATAGGAGGTGTTTGAAATTGCTGCCATTGACATGTATGCACGCACAACACCGATGCGCCATGAATTGACTGACATGGCATACCGGGCGGTTCACGCATTGTAGAAGCAGCGATGGATATTCGTACCACCAGGTTCATTTCAGAATTGGTCGTCAATCGTGGTTTTGAAAGAACCGTGATCTGCCAAGTTCTGATCAAGACAACACTCCAGGTTAAGGCAACAAGTCGACACTCTATAAGTAGATAGGATTAAGGAAGCGAAATAAGGGTGAACGCGTTATCCTGCTAGAAAATAACCCTTTGAATAATGTTCATAAATGTTTGCACAATAATTTGAATCACCAAGCTGATTGAGGAGCACAATGGATACATTCATGTCATGCCAAGTACTTTTGCAATATCACCGAAATAAAACCCATCATTTATTAGCCCTATGAAACGATATCGTTCAAACTCAGCTAGCTATTGTAATGGCTCCTTCGTCTTTATAAGCGCATTGTTCTCTAACATCAACTCCTCAAATCCTAACAGTAAATAGCCCTGATGAACTTCACAGCACGTATTTAAAACAAATCTCATTGGTATGTTAATACAGGCGCTACTAGCTTCACAATCATGCACCTAAAGTAAATCGAATCGGTGTTATCTGTTAGATGTATAAACATGTCTACCAAATTTCTTTGATCTAGCACAGCCCCTTCATAGAGTTGGATTTTTTCTTCCATCACCGTATTTTGTTAAAGAATGACAGTATCATATATTGTCCGATTATGACAAACATATTTTGTTTACTTGATGAAATGTGAGAACTTCTAATATTCAAGAATTAAAAAAAGAAAGAAGAAATATATTGAACACTACCGTCTGAAAACGTGAAAGTTCTGGCAATTTATTGATATTTAGGAATTTTGAAATTCCATAGGTTCTAAACAATAGTTAAGAGAAGAAGCAGCTACTTGATAATTTTTTTTAAATCAAGATCATCTTTAACGCACTTTTTATGTCGATTAAAATATCAAAAAATCTTTCAATGAAAATTAACATGCAATTTGCTCTCTTGCAACTAGAAGGAAATAAGTTTTAACCAATTAACGACAAATATAAACAGATGCATAGAGGAAGATCCATGAACGTGTAGATCCATATAAATTCCAGAAAAAGTGCGAAGTGAAGTTCAGGCAGACTCTCTTAGAAGGTATAACTTGTTACAATTATTCAAATTTGAGATGTACCTTTTTATTGTCTTGAAGACCTCAAGTTGGTTGAGACTCTGTGTTGCTTTCCATGTCGTTTACTCTGAGTATACTATCAAAAAGTGTTTGGACCAGTAGACACAGGATGATACCTATCCCCAGTTTGGACCAAATTGAGCTACGGCGACGTTTAAGGTATCGACTACCCTAAAACTGTGAATTTTGCCAAAAATTGACAAATTTTGTTTATGAATTTTTTATGGGCCATCTTATTAGCTTTATAAAAATACCAAGTTTATTATTTTCCGTTTACTAGAACAAAAACTACAAATGTTTTAGTAAAAGCAGGTGCCTTTACTTTAAGCAAGATGTCATACTTTAAAACGCGTTTTACTCGAAATGTGATTTTTTGAAAATAATCAAACGGGGCCAGCGATTGCTAAAAAAGTTTTGAACATAATTAACTGAAATTGTTTGTGTAAGTTCTGTATAATAGTAGAATTGTTTTAACTTTCAGATTTATCAATCACTGTTTTATTACATAATTTACAGTCCCTTATGTGAATATAATCACTGTCGTACCAAGCATTTTCATATAATAACCGAGATAGAGTGCTCTAGTTTTTGTAAAAAAGAAAATATCTCTTATCCTGAAGGTAATTTCAAAATCGAATAATATAACAACACATTAGATTGAAAAAATTGAAAATTTGTTCATAAACCTTTGGTGCAGAATGGGCCGCGTTTATGCTATTTTTTGTCAATTTTTACCTATTTTTTCCCTTTTTAGTAATACTAATTTCTTTTTATCTTCTTAATTTTAGCACATCTTTCTTAAAATGTACTAAACAAATCTAAAAATAACAAAAAAATCCCTATGCCTCCTTTTTTTTAAAAAAAAAAAAAAAGTTGTCGCAACCAGTCGGATGGATACTTTAAATGATCAAACACAGTGACAATAAGTTTTGTAACAATAATAACAGTTATAGGCATGTAATTAAAATGAATTGGTGGTCCTAGCATCATTTGCGTGTATATTTTTAACATAGTGACATTGTCTTGCACAATATACAGTGGTGCCAAACGAAATATACGTGAAACTCTTATAACTGGCAAAGTGTGATGTTTAAAAGTGAATGTCGTTTGTTTGGAGAACAGAAGATTTCTGTGTATGGGTGTGAAGTGGCCCTGGAGAGTGGTACAGTCTTAGGAGCTACATAGTTCCCTGCTGCTAATACTATGCTCTGGGTGGTCACAATTACCTGCGATATTCTTTTCTCTATAATGGTTATATGTAGGGAATTATCTGATTATCAGCAAGTGAATGTGATTCTTCGTCTTCATGTTCTTCCTTTCTTAATCGGAATTCAAGCGAAATTTGCTAACAAATTAATGCATGTCAGCAAATGGATTGATTTGCTTAAGACTTTCTACATCAATTTAAGACTATTTCATAATCTTTCTTTTCTCGCGCATTTTCCCTAATGAACATGTCTCAGGTCGGTTGAAAAGCTAAATGCTGATATGATTTGAAGTTCATATGAAATAAATTCATCTAATGTATCAAATATTTATATAAATGAGTTTAGTTAAATAATAATTATATACATACAATAAACATAAAAAAGAAGAAAACCCAAAGTAGATCTGTTACGAAAACAGACTGATTTCAATATTTCGTAATGGCATCCTCATAAATATGTTTGCATGCCTTTTCTTTGAACGAAAAAAAAATTCATATTTTAAAAATGAATTTTTTCATGATTTTAACTGTTTTATTAATAAAAAAATAAATATAAAATCGAGACTGTTGTTTACTTTCCAGCATTTAAATACGCGATTAAAAATTTTATGTACTCATAACACAAGTCTTATTTATATTATTTCCTAAAATTACTTACATAAAATTTATTACAATTAAATAAGTGATAATCTATACGGAAATAATATATTGTTTACCTGCATACACATATTGTATGTTTATACATGATAAATACCGAAAATAAAATTCTAAACACAATACTATTTCTTTAATCATTTTCGGTATGAAATTAAATTAATCCTGAAGTAATGTTTTTTTTAACGAGGATGATTTTCTCTCTCTCTCTCTCTCTTGCATGTTAATACAGTCGACTCTCGCTAATTCAAGCTTTCGATAATACAAACCTCTCGCTAATTCGAAGTATATGCTCGATCCCTAGAAGAACTATTGATGTTTCGAACTAAAACAATACGTTATACTAAACAAACGAAGCAAATTTTTCTTCCAAAATCGTGTTAATGTGGGCGTTTTTCAAGCTTCCTTTATTCTAAAAAAATGCATTGAAAAAGTTAGATTGAATGCCATAAAACAAAAGAAAAAAAAGATAACAGATTTTTCGTCAAATAAGTATGTACTATTTTAATAAATGCTTTTAACACATAAAACATGTTAACTTCTGTATAATATTCATACTGCATATAATGTATACTTTTTAAAAATACTTTAGAATAATTTTATACGTAAGTACAATTTTTATTTTAATACAGAGTTTCAAATTTAAATATGTTAGAAAAAAATTATCTTTGTCTAGTAATGATTTTGATTGTTTTTTCTACTCGCTCGATAATTGGAACTCTTGACAATTCGAAGTTTTTTTATTGGTCCCTCCTACTTCAAATTTTCGAGAATCGCTGTATAAAAAATTAGGTAAATTTATTTAAATATTGATAATGCTTAATAAACACATTCGTAAGATGTCTGTCAGTATAACATACATTAGTAATTTAGAGTAAGTGAATATTTCAATTTTCTTATTAGCAATGAAGTTATTTTTAAATAAACAAACTATCTTAATATTTTTAAATCAGTTACGAGAAAGCTATACGTTTGCATACATTACTGTAATAATCTAGAGTAAAGTTTGGTTTTGAATCGAAACTCAAAGGTGTCTGAGTATCTCTTTCATGTAAATATTACATCATTAGCTTAAATATTGGGCACTATTCTTATCTCAAATAAGTCTGTAAAAAACACACATTTCGTTAGTTACCAATTCTCTCACGGTTAGAATTCCATTAAACATTTTCTCTGTTCTTTTAATGCGTCTTTAGGAAACGTTTAATTCAAGTGGATGCATTGAGCAATTTAATCAAACATCCTAAAGAGATTATTTAATTTTGAAGACAAATTTCTTTCCGTTGCGGAAGATTTCAGAGAGCAATTTCTTGCATTGAACTTCTTTTGGAATAACCTTAATATGCATGATGTGATGTTTTGAAGCAGTTGTCTTGGTAATAAATTAATAGAGTAAATTAATGGTTAGATGAAGTAATAAATTCATACTGTACGTTGATAGTTAAAGGATTTGTCTGGGTAGTAAAACTATCTAAGTACATGGATTGTCATTTGAATTGACAGGATATTATATGAGGCACATAATTATTTAGTCGCTTGAAATGTGTTTATATCAAATGCATTAATAACAGAAGGGTTGGAGAAAATTTAGTGCAACAAACAACCATCCCCCAATTTTTTTCAAATGTTTTTCATACACAGTATGAATATTGAGCTGTGATAACAAGGGGGGATACAATGTTATTTTTTCCTACTTCTTTCAATCTATCTAATAATTGAATAATTGAACATATATATATATATACATTAGAAAACAAATTAATCATTTATAATTCTATCTACAAATTATTTTAGCTACAAGTTTCTTATAAGATAACTGAATGAAATATCTAAAGTAAATAGCTGCTAAGATCTAAACTTGTGATTAAATAATGATACTATATGTTTGCAGGCAGTCAGTTAATATATATATATATTAGATTATATTATTTGAAAATGTGTGTTGATTAAATTTGGGTTTAATTATGTGTTACAAATATACTTATTGTAAAGCATTTACAAAGATGTGAAGCAAGTTAAAGATATGAATTACTATAACTATTAATTATTGTACGAAATATTCCATTTTTTAATTATAGGTAACTAAAATGAAACATAATTTCATTTTAACAATAACAATGTAACAATTCGCATAAGAGCTTACAACCCTCTGTTAGGCACGCGAATCTCTCAGATGCATGGTAAAAATAATTTTGGTTTCGGGTCTACAAAGTGAGTGTGAATCCTTGCTATGCTCAGTTTTCTTTCAAACTGCTACTTTGGATAATAAAAATAATTATTATCATTCTTTCGATTTGCTTCCTTATATTATAACCATTTTACACTCGCATATCACGTTTTCCGCCATTCTGATTTACAGTTCCTTCTTTATTCACATAATTATTAATTATACTTAACTTTTGGACACCAGTGTATGCATTATCTTTAAAATTTTGACGAAACAAAGAGGTTACTATTCATAACAAATTTTTATTATTTTAATAATTTTTCTTTAAACTTATCATTTCATCTTTTTCGAATCATCCTTTTTTTCGCTTATTCTTTTTAAAAGAACACTGTATACCTGTTTAAAAGAAAATTACCTGATGGATTTGGTGAATGCTTACTTTTATTTCCTTTAGAGGTAACAAGATGGATGATAGAAAAGGTGTAATTTTGAACTACGGTCAAGTGCGATTGAGGATACAATATTGCGTACTATAAATTGAGCCAATGACATAATTTTCATCCTCGAGAGATCATCATCTTCAATTGCTTCCAGACTTAAAAAAGCGACTAAATGACGAATAATGAGGCAATATGTTATGACGGTTATGAACTCGTTTCCATTCGGCTACCTAGCCATTTATCCAATAGAGTAAGTGTATATTAGCCCCACCCCCTCCCGGCTTTTTCCGCCTGAGCTCCGGACCATCCTGGCTCTGGAGTATAACTCGGGCTCTGCAAAAATTTAAACTGTGCAATCGGTTTTTTTCGAATTATTTCACATGTGCTTTTCATGGTTTCGAATAATTGAAACGTAGCACTCCGTGGAATTTTCTGTAAAAAGAGGACATTCCTCTGCCGAGCACACCTCTTCACTCTTGTCTGAAAGACACTTTGTTGACTAGATTCCTCTAACAGAGAAGACAACTGGAGGTACTAGTAGATAGTGAAGTAACTAGAGAAACAATAAGAGGGAAAACGTAAGAAGAGAAGCAAGATTCCGCTTTCCAGATTGCCATGTCGGGTTATGTGTAGTACCGTGTTTTCGAATTTATTATACTTGACCCTATTTAGATATATAATAATTTATATAAATGCAAAATATGTCAATAAAATCTGTAATTCAAGATAAAATATAGGTGTTCTAAGTTTTATATTTGTAGTTAGAGTTAACTGACACCAAAGCCGAGCGATTTCTGCCATACAAAAAAAAGCAACTTTACAGTAAAATACTCATTTATTTAAATAGATTTTTTACATCAATTTTGAGAGAATTTTTTATGCGTATGGGGTATTATGTTCAAAAAGATATATATGGTTTGAAATTAAGCATATAAAAATTGGCATTTTTTTATCCATAATTCCAAAGGAAAATGAGCCTTGGAAGCGTTAAATTTGAAGTACAAAACACAACGTATATTTTTGACGCTCCACTTAATTGTAAACCTTGGTCAAGTGGCGAGAATGACATCTGAGCTAAGCCCTTTTTCTCTAAACTACCTCACCGCTTAAACGTGAGTACCTTGAGCTTCTACAGATTTAACGCGTTTCAACCCCTCTATATGGCATGTCCTCAGTGGCACCAGGAATCAAACCCACGACACGCCGGTCACCAGTTGATGACCATAAACACAGGCATTGCACGTCCATGCATATTCAATGGGACAAATTTAAATGTGTTTATCGAATACTTAAACTAATATATTTGTCAACCCCAAACTAGTGATGGAAATTCTACCTCTCTTATGTTAACATGTGTATGAGTTTATTTTAATCAATCAAGTCACTGAATGTTTGATTATTTAAGGATAAATATTTCATGTCTATTACTTAAACCAATATTTGTATAGAAGATTAATCTATGTAATGTATGCAGAGAATCTCGTCGCTTGATTATGGAATGACTCTATTGACGTTTAATGTAAAACAATTTTACTTCAAGATTGAAATTGGTTAGTATAGTGATACGTTCACTTGTTAGCAACGAATAGGACTATATAAAAATTTCTCTTAGCAAATTTAGATTGCAAAACATTTTTTTATATCTGCTATTTAACACAAAAAACTTTGTTTCCTTTTATTTTATTTATTTATTTATTTTTTGCAATTTAAGGATTACTACGTTTATAAAATTATTAAAATAAATTCAAGACATAATGTTTTCACTTAATTTGTTATAAATGCTATGTATGAATTCAGATTTTTATATATATGACGAATCAATAAGGAGGTCACTTCACAAAAATAAGTGAAAAAAATTATCTTTTCAATTTTTATTCGAGAATGAAGTATGACTCCTTCTGATTCTAATAATTTGTTCTAAATAAATTGGAAGTTTTATAGCAATCAAAACTATGAAGGTATTAAGCATTTCTTTAAGATAAAATTGCTTACTTTAAATTGCTATTTCTAATAATTGAAGAAACACATCACGAAAGGTACATTTTTGTAAATTCAACTCACCTTATAACTTTAAAACTTTGCACACATATTAATACTATATTAATAAAAATTTTATACTTAATTATTTTGTCAAAGAAGTTATTCAAAAAAATTCATGGTTTAAAATGTTAATCGTTTTCAACGGTTTCCCATCTTACTCCACTTATGAATTTTAAAAAAAGTAAATTACGCAGAAATTTTTAAAGAAGTATTTCATTAAAATCATAAAAATATTGCAATAAATACACATAAATTGGTGTTTGTATCACCAGTCAAAACGTAATCCTTTTTAACAACATGGAGGTAGAGAAATTCTATGAGAATTGATTCCGAAAGTACTTTTGAGGAATAGTACTGGGTGTAGCAAACTAAATAAAACTGAGTCTGAGACTTTACTTGATGTTCTGTGTGTGTGAGAGAGAGTGTGATGTGTTTTTATAAGTTTCACGAAATTTATAAAACATTGAACATGTAACATCAGAACTCGGGTTTTTTCCATCCAGCCAAATTGGCCCTTTGAGGTAGAACATTTTCACTCAGCAAAACGAATGTATGAAATATAAATATTCAGTAAGATAGAGAACAGAAAACATGGGGAAAATACAGCCACGATAGTAATGAAGTAACATGAGTCGCTTATTCCTAAATTAAACTCAGTGATGCAACAGCCCATAGAGGTTCAAGGCCTACTGTGCTCATCTCAGTTGTCCTGACGTTGGGTTCTGAGGCGCATGAGGAAATGTTCCAGTCAGGTGGTATCCCAAGTGTTTTGTTTCCAAGCAGGCTTAATACTTATTTATCCACCCACTAGAGGATGAAAGGCTGAGTCGGCATTTCCCAGCCTGGGATTTGAGCCCTGACCTGTGGCGAGGAAGCGCGATACACTACAATACAGCTACTGGGCTTCTATTTTGAATTACAAATGCTTATTCCTGAGATACAATGGCTATTAAAAGTTATCTGAAAACCTCTCATGGGTGAAATTTTGAGGTTCTTCTTCTTTAGCACGACAGCCCGGGGTGGGCCAAGGCTTTCCTCAGAACATCCCTCCATCTTGTCCTCCGGGAGGCGACAGTTCTCCAATTGGTCACTTTCAGCACTTTAAAATCTTCTTCCACACAATCAGTCCATCTCAGCTTGGGTCTCCCTCTGGGTCTGTTCGAGATGGGTTTATAATTAAAGATTCTTGATGGTCATAGATGAGGGATCTATTCGACAGACATGTCCCGCGAATCTCAAGCGGCATATTTTGATGTAGTTGATGATGTCAGCTTCCTTAAAGAGTTCTGTTGAGTTCAAAGTTGTACCTGTGTCTCCAAAATCCGTTATCATTCACAGCCCCAAAGATCTTCCTCAGGACTTTCCTTTCAAAAATAACAAGTTGATTTGTCTGGGTCTTTGTTAGAGTCCAGGTTTCACATCCATAGGTGAGAGAAATTTTGAGGTTACATCTCGTTAAAGATAAGTACACATTACTTGTTATTAGATTTTTGGCTTTTCTACATAACACATAATAAGGTTTAACTTTGAGTTCATGAAAGGGAATTACTATGAATAATCATAGGTCATCATTGCGTGTCTGATTTCACGGCGTCTACAACATTCGGATCCACCTAGTACCTGGACAAAGACCACAACTTCCATTTCAATCAAAAATGTACCTAATCATGAGTAATTCTCCTATTTTTGTTAAATATTTAATAATTCAATAAGAGATTCAACTTTTACAAAATACAGAGTGCCTACAAATTAGTTGAGCAATTTCGTAAGGTAAGAACTTCCAAAAAATTAAATAAAACTAACCTTTTTAAAGTCAGTCTAAACATTATATATCCGAAGTTTATTCATAGCGGATGTTAAGTTCCATAATGTAAGAAATTTGGGAATCTTAAAATGATCATGCCATCCTATAACATGAAAGGGTTGTTCCAATGTAAACGTGTTCTGTGTAGTTAGTTCCTTGAATCTTTTCAGACCATTTTTCTTCGCTAAAAGGACTGTTAAGGGAATTTATTTACCTGGACATGCTACAGATTTGCCTTATGCCAATCATGAAAAAAAAAATGGCAGGCGTTCACATTTTTCAACAGGATGGCGCACCTCATCACTGCTAAAACAACATTAAATCAAAACTTCAAAGCTGAGGTAGCAGTTTGGATTGGCCAGGGATGTTTTGTTTAGTGGTCATCACGATTACCAAATCTGTCACCATTTCCTTTTACTGCAGGGGGTTTTGTAACGTATCAATTGTTCACTCCGCTATTTTTTGCATCCAAATCTGATCGGTATCCGAACACGTTGAAAATGACCAAATTCGGTCAAAACACATAATTTTGTTTCTTGTTTTGTTGAACAGTAGGATTTTTGATTTACAAACCATTTTTTCTTTTTTTGCTTCTACGTTACCTAGAGCCCGAGTTACAATCAATTTTTTAAAACTATAAAAACCAGAAGTTAGTCTTTAATTTACGAGAAATGGAGATTTAAATTGTTCGAAATCTATTATGGCGATTCTGATAACTCAAAATTTTACAAATGTACTTCTATAAAGCTTTTTAACCTGATATTTATTTTATTTTCTAGAGAATGTACTAAAGTATTTCTTATCGATGAATATTTTTTGAGTTATTGCACGTTCTTTAAATAATGGTCTCAAAAAGAACCTCACATTTCTAATAATGTTTACTCAATCATCTCTAAACTTTTTAAATTTTAATAAGACATTCAAATTTTAGTACATTTTCTAGATAAATACATCGATTTTGTTTTAGTAATAATTTTACTGATATAAGTGTTTTATTTTTTTTTCTGTAATTGCTTTGATGTTTTTCAAAAATATTACTAAAATTTCACTTTAATTATGATTTTTATGAAATTTAGATATTTTTTAAAAAAATATTGTTAGCTAAATATTAGTATTGATTCCTAAAAACTCATGCATAATGTTTAAATATGCTTTTTTTATAAAAAAAAGTACTATAAGCGTATTCGTACACAGAGTTTTGCTCCAATTAATTTGATTGACAGAAACACGCTGACAAATCTGTGGCAAGAACAAATTTACCGATGGGACATTTGCATAGTAACGAAATACAGCCACATCAAACATTTGTGATAAAAATAAACCTGGACTATTTCTTTATCTTGCAACAATATATACTTTAATTTATTTTCCTGTAAATTACACGCAAGAAATCTTTCTTTTTGCCAAACTAATTTGTGGGCATCCTGTATAATACCATTTTTTACTTCGTTGATTAATAAGAATACTTTTTCAATGTCGATTTTTTTTTTCATGGCACATTTCTAGATCTTCCAATATAAAGAGTGCAGTTATCCATTGAATTGGTCCCATCTGAGGTAAAATAGGCTCAGACTTCTTAGATATGACGTGAATAGAATATTTCCTTACAAAACCTATCTCATATCCCAATACAAATAATGCATTCCATCCTTTTGAGATGAAAAAGAAGAAAAAAGGAAGAAAATATGAAAAGAAAAAGAAAAAAAAGTTTAAACCTCCGTGAGACAACCCGTCTGTAAAGTCCAGAAAATAAAGCAAAGATAAATAACATTTAAGTTTATTTTTATCGAAGCACCTAAATAAACAAACTAACAAAATATTTTCTACTACGGGAAATAAATTCTTTAAACGTCTTTTGGCTTCGAAAGAATAAAAACAAAAATGAAGTCATTTCTCATGCAGCACCTTTTCAAAGCACAAAAGAAGAAAAGATTGTATTTTCATCCGTTGACGATTTTATGAATAAAATATCCTTATGAATGCAGAAGAGTATGCCAAACGTAAAGAAAGTAAATGTTATCAAAACTTTCTGGCGATTTTTAAAAACTACATCTTGTAAAGTTTAAAAAATCTATAATCAGAGAATAAAACAAAAAAAATGTATTTTTTATGATTGTGGATAAAACTGTGAAGATACAGTTAAAAAACTTTTTACGAAGTATCAACTAGTCCAAAATTCTCAACCAATATAAGTATAAAAATAAGGCTTATTTTAAAATTAAATTATTTATAAAAGATCTTACTGAACAAAAGTATTACACACACTACATTTACAATTCAAAACATTACACGCAATACTTCACAAAAGTAGCCAAAACATTAATTCATTACAGTAATTTTTTATTTAAATTGGGTTCCACCCCCATTATTATAAATTCACTTTGTCTATAGGCATTGTTTTAATTTGATATTCCTTAAAGAATTATCTTTATAACTCTTAGCTTATTATGAACATAATTTTAAATAACATATTTGATTTAACAGATTTAATATTTGATTTAAACAGAGCGCATGACTTTAGCTTTAGTTAAAAGAGACTGTTCTCTATATTTAAGATAATTTCCAAAGTTATTTGTGAGTGAAAGATTCAGAATATTTCCCTTTCTTAAATCGGTTTATTTCCTTATGATTTATAATTATGCTTTTTTGTTTCATAAACAATTTGCTTCGTTTCCTTGAATGAAAGGAAAGTGAAATTGTTGCCTGCTTTATCATTTTCTCATAAAAATTTCTACGTAGTAAATGATTGAGTATAATAGTGCAGTGTTATATGTGACAGAATACATTTATTGAAATTAAAACATCATTCCAATTTGATATTTAATTGTCTTAACACAGATTTTTCTTATGTCACCACAGAGATTTTGAATTGATTTAAAGCATTTTTAAATAAATTTCATGTAATCAATGTCCATGCTAAGTATTGTTTAAACGTCCATTAAGCAATGCGCAGGGTGATTCATAAATAAGTATACAGTTTTAATGCACCATACATCAAGAACAATTTAAGATATAGTATGCTATTTGCAACAGAGTTCTTTGCGTTTATTTAAAGTTCTGTTAGAGACAGTCACAAACGTTCTATGTGTAAGCCCTGTGTTGATGATATACATTGTGCCGGTAATCGTACCCAAACCCGTGTTAAGGTATCTGGATCATGCTCATCGATAGCGGTTGTGATGCACTGTTTAAGATCCGCTAGATCAGGGCACGCGTGCCACAGTGTGACATGGCCTAGTTGTAACCGTGGCACGCTAAGGTTTACTAAAAATTAAAAACTTAGAAAAGATAATAATGTTTTTTTTTCTTTTTTACAATTTTACTAAAGTACGGTTGTCTACGACAAACCCTTCTCTCCTCGGATCCCCATATTTTTGTGAATAACTGTTTTCTATTAAGAACACAAAATCAAAATACGCTGAGAAAACTTGCTGATATTCACCTAAAACAACTTAATTTTACTTGCATCTTATAGAGCTAATCTTAATAGAGATGACTTGGTACAAAAAACTGCAAATTCAAAAGCCAACTTAATTAAGTACTGGCTGTTTAAAAATTATTTCGAATTAAATGTTTGAAGTCACTCATTTTTATTTTATACACTCATGGACAAAAAAATTAGCGCACCAAGAAGGAGTCGTCAAAATGAAACGAAATTTCACATACGTAATGACTACTTTGACGTAAGTAAATGATTAGAAAATCAAAGAAAAAGGAACATTTATTTCAGAGAAAAAGGCAAAAGAACGGAGGATTTAATACCCTGTTGAACCCCCTCTAGCGCGAATGCACGATTCGATACGATCGGGCATTGATGCATAAATGTTCTGTATGATGTATTGGGACATTTCGTTCCATATTTACTCTAACCTTGCCTCTAGTTCATTCAAACTCGGGGGATGCCCGAACCGCCGTTCAAAATGATCCCAGATATGCCTGATTGGAGACAAATCTGGGGATCGGGACGGCTAAGGAAGGGCAGTAACAGTGCGGAGACAGTCTTGTGACACCCTTGCCGTGTAAGGTCGAGCATTGTCTGGTATAAAAATGGCTACTGGAGCCGTTGCATGCGTAGCAACACATGTGGTTGCAGGATGTCATGGACATACCGCTGGGCTGTCACGGTGCCTCGGATCGATACTAGGGGTGACTATTTATTTTAGGCAATGGCATCCCATACCATGACACCAGTTGTGGGAGCGGTGTTCCGCTGGAAAGCAAATGCAGGATTTAGGCGTTCACCACGGGGTATCCACACACGAACACGATTGTCATCATTGCTGAGGTCGAATCTGAATTTGTCGCTAAAGACGACCAGGTTCCATTCCGTTGGAGTCCAGTTTCCTCGTGCGTGGCACTACTCCAAACGGAGGCATCGATGAGTGGGCGTCAAGGGCAGCACACGTAATGGTCACCGCGATCCCAAATGTCCTTCAGCCAGGCTCCTTCGTATGGTTTGAAAACACACAAGAGACCCTAGTGAAGGTGCTACCCTTGCCTGGATGTCGGCTGATGAAGCAGCTGGCTCTACGCGTGTATTTTTTGCGAAGTGGCGGTATTCTAGACGACTGGTCTGTCGAGGGCGTCCTGAGCCTGGTCTTCGTGTAAATTGCATCGCTCGAATCCACTAGTCCCAACACCTCATCACAGCACAATCAGAGTGGCCAAATTGACGACTTACTCGCCAAGCTGACCACCGAGCTTCCATCATGCCGATGATTCTCCCCCTCTCAATCTGCGATAGCTGCTCATACTGTCTTCGAAACCGGCGTAATGGTATGTCTACCTCAGCACTTCCTTTGTAAACGATTCAGCACACTCAAACAAGCTTTGATTACATGTTTTATGCTCCATGGAGAATGACGTTGAGCGCCTTCTACCAGCTATAAGTAATGCGCAATCAAGCTGCATTTCTAATCATTTGCATATCTCCCCGACATGTACCTTCATACCAAGTTTCGTCATAATCCTGCAATTATTTCTTGGTGCGCTAATTTTTTTGTCCATGAGTGTACCTATCTTAGCTTATTTGAACCTGTTAAAAGCAATAAAACCTAACTTTTTACTTTGGCTAATTTATTACATTATTTTTAAATTTTTACTACTTAGGTTTGTACCAAAAACATGCTATTTGCGCTCAAATCCCGAAATAAGCTTGCGTTTTTTTCACCTTTTCATCGTTTTTGCTTGCTGGAAAAGCTTGAAGTGGAACGCATACTATTTTTTTTATCGGATATTGTTATTCTTTCCGATAAGTTTGGCCACCTCTGAGCTAGATCAGCAAGAAGGGGTATGGAAGAATACCTTGTCTTTTACGAACCCTATCGGAAGAAATCACAAGGTGTTAAGACAAGACTTCTTGAAAGCTATTGAGTTGCATGTTGTCGCGACTGGTTCAATCCATCGTTGAGGTAAATATTCATTGAGTTAATTTCGGAAGTTGGTGAACCATCCAACTGAAGAATGAAGCTGTCAATGTCGTCCTGCCTGCCACTGTGGCATTTACCAAAGACTTAACATATCCAAAAAAGTGTATCCCGAGATATCTTGCTAAAATCTAGATGTTCAGTGTTGTTAAAATAATGATCATTGCACCCCCCCCCAAATATTAAGTGAACATTTGTCGTGAGAGGGCGCTAATGTGGATAGAGTTTAATGTCTGTATAAACGGAGTGATAGAGGAAGTGCATAGAGAATGCTCGAAATAGAATTCTTGTCCTCAGTCATGGCCTTGCTATTTTGGTGTGAATTTTCAGCGAAAATAATGAATTGTGAACTAGCGAAGAAACACGAGAGCACAAAAAGACTTTTTCACTGCAAACGCCTCCATTTTGACTGCTTAGTCACTTGGCACGCATACTATTGCCTACGACACTTCCCTCATAGGCGAAACACAAACTACAAAAGTACGCATACCTTAAGGTTCTCTAAGGTTGTGCTTGTCTTTCATTTTTTACTGTTCCTACTATTAGTTCACTCCCTCCCTATATACCTTATATATACATTGCTTAGGTTTTCAATCGTTCATAAAATCCTTTCTTTTTATACATTCAAGTTCAAATAATTTTTTTAAAACTTGTAGTGGATGACACTTGATGTGTTGATGCAGTATTTACAAATATTCATTCATTAACTTAATGTTGTTTTTTGATTTTAAATTTCTTCTACGTTATTTCTGGAGCTGCAATAGATGGTGCCAGTACGTTTTTCTAACGAATTAGGAATTGACTTTGAGGTATCTGTACACCTTCGAAGAAAATTTTTTGAAAAACTGTAATATTTGCTATTAAAATATTTTTTACTGATGAAACATAACTTAAAACTATGAAAAATGCATTTAATATTTTACTTATAGCACCAAAAAAAATTTAGAGAGAAAAACATAGTGAAAATTGGTAATTAAATTCATTGTAAGAATAACGCACATAACGCAAATGAAAACCAAAATATCACTTTTCTGTAAATTTGATGTTGATCATCATAACATTTTTTTAGGGATGGTACTATTTTCCTAATAATAATAAAATTATTACAATTTTTTATCAAGGTTCGAGTAAAAGGACATTGAAAAATCACTAAAAAATTATTACGAGACATGATATGCACCTTAGTTACTAAAAACATATCAACTCTATAATCATGGAAATGGTAGAGGTTCTTTAAATCTGTAAAATAAATGTACTTGTAAAATTTAAACTAATTTGGTTCACAACTTTTTCCGATATTTACGTTGTCACAGATGCCAATACGTTAAAAAAATGCATTTTGAGATAAATCAGAAATAAACTTTAAGCTACAATTTTTAATATTAAACACAATTAGATATACTTAAAATGTCCCTGATTTATGAATAACACCCTCTTTACTCTCTAAAACATTGATCTTTTTTCCTGGTTGCTTTTAAAAAATTTCTACGCTGCTTTACATTTGGTGTTGAATGACGCTCTGCATCGTTATTTCTATTAACATCAAGATGTTTGTACGATTTTAAAGTAAAATATCTAGGAGTTGTATTAAGTTTTTTTTTTAAATATCAACACAACCCTTGTATCCATCATTAAATTGTATAACAGCATCCAATGCATCAGATTTTAAAGTTTTGAGGCACACGAAAACTTCTTTCGGTACTCCCTGCCATATAATGCCATTTAAACACTCATTTAAGTTTTGCGTTTTGCCATGCAGACATTTAGTTAGTAGTTCTTAGGTACATAATTCTAAATATGTAGGCTTAATCATGTTTAACACTTCATTAGATAAACCTTTATATAAATTTTTTTTTGGCTTTTGGCCACAAGATAGTGCTTGCTGGTAGTAGCAACAACTATCTTTTCCGATGGGACACTGTCCATGCATGGGTTTTCTTAGCACTTGATGACCAATGAAACAGGGCCGCAATAACATCTTATTGAAGGCCGGAGAGGTTTCCAACATTGCTACAAACAGCAATCCCATAATAGTTTGGCAATCGGTCAATAAAAGAGTCGGTGAGTTTGCCTTTACCAGACAGATTTTTATTTTTTGATTTTAGTTTGTGCAATCTCGCACCTACTCTCTTTTGAACATGACCGATGCATTCATATTTTGGGACACTATCTTTACCATAAATATCTTTGACACTGATAAAGCCCTTAGAATCCCCGTCACCATAATATTGTGCATATATAAGGCCTCGCTTCATAATATAACTTTGGAAGATTCTAGTTGCACCAACAGCTTCCATTTTTAACGTAGAACCTTAAAAATTGCCATGGCATACGTGATCTGCTGCAAAAGTTTCCGATCCAATGCTTTTAGGCATTTTAGAAGTATTTTTGCAGATGGGGCAATATGACGACATTATTTCAATGTCCGCTACTTTACCAGTGTCAACTGACAAAGCTGCGACACACCCATTCATGGAAGTGTAACTCCTACGCTGCCATATTCCGTCAACTGAAACACCACATTCAACTATTTTATTTTTAGAAGAATGTAGCACTAACAGAAGCTGCCTTTTGCATTGATAGTTCACTAACTTCTGAAATCACAGACATGAGTTTGTTCTCATGATTAGTGTACGCATTTTTACTGAGCCTGGGTAAATTTAATGTACCACATAATTTAAACCCAGCAGAAAAACCTTTACCAATTTGTCTCATAACATAAACAAATCTTGTATTTACTTCAGGACAGTTTAAAGTTTTCCTTTGAACTAGAAAACCCTGAGTTAAAGTTACAATGTTTACACCTTATAACAAAATTTGAACACAAATCTTATCTTGAATCCTCAGCGAGCAATAAGCCTTCTTCGAAACATCTTGGGCAACAAAGTTGTAAAAAAACATTCAAGAGGACATCAATATCTATAATTCTATTTCCAGTAAGTATTTTATGCTCATACTCTGCCATTTTCTCATCAATAACAGCAGGCATTTTGATCTTTGAAGAACTGGCGTTGGTGGATGTTGAGCTACAGTTTTTGGAATCTTTATTAGTAGATCCATTACCACGAAATTGTCGTTTTCTCTTTGCACTAATTCTGCGTTTTAAGTTTCACATTTTAAATGAAAAAAATTTAAATTTTCAGCAATAAAAAAGGATTTAACAGAAACTTAGAAAGTGCTTATCGTGCTTATCGTAAGCAAATGTATAGAAACAATAACACACTCTCTTTTCCTGCCAGATTCTGGATAAAAATATTAGTAAAAACCTGTTGCCAATTATATTTTTGAAGATTCTGAAAACTCAAATTCATATTTTAAAGTGTATACATTTTCTACTATTGCATATTTAAGCAATACTTTGCAAAAAAAAATGTAAACAGACATTTTTTTTTCATTTTCTGGAATGTAGACTTGTACTTCCGGTTTCAAAAAGTAGCTACCGAGTAAAATTCAAATCCCCATAACTTAAGTTACAAATAAGTTAGAAACCAAATTTAAGCACCATTTTAAAGAAACAAGTTCATATTTTAAAATAAAGTCAAAATCAAGAATCGAAAATTTTGGCGAAAATGACGTTTTGAAGGTGTACGGATACCTTAAATGGTTTTCTTTTTACATGACTTGTTACTATTTTATAGCATTTGGAAAGTGCATACTTTTTTTATGAATCACATGCCCTCTTAAAATAGGCTAGCCTCTAAATCGTTTCATTCCCAATTTCTTCTATTTCAACTATTTGAAACATTTTAAAATCTAAAGAATATATCTAGTTCTATTTTTCATAAATAAGGGAAGAAAAAACTGTTTTAGTAAATATCTCTCCAATTTCATTTTAAGAGATTTTTAGCATTGTTATTATGCATGATTTCTCCGAAGAAAAGGGATTGGCTCACTATCCATCCTTCAAATATTTTGTTGTAGGGCAAAATCCTAGGAGAAAATAATTTCAAGAATAGGTAAGCTTTCAGGAAAAATTCGCCTATCAGTAAGATCTCAAGAGACGAAAGTTTTACAAGATTATTTGATAAAATCTCCAAGAAGAACGAGAGTATTTCCTCTTTTTCTGTATAAATATAGTTTAAGAAACAGGAAATGTAAAGATGCTTTTTGATTTAGTTATGGATTACATATAAGAGAAAATCGGATGAAGAAGACTCAGCAACAGCGAAAGAAGAAAAAAGAAGGCTCTTAGCATTGGGAATATTTTTTCATACGCATCGAATAGAAGAATATTATCCAGAAAATATCGCTTCAGCTATGTTTAGTTATACTTATTCTTAGGTTTAAGGATATACAAGGATATACGGAACTTATTACATGATAATTTACAAATATTTTGTAATTGATGTGGCTGAATTGTCTCCAGCTGCATAGGGCATTTTTGTTTCCAAATTATTGGTTCGAGTCTTGATACTGCAAAACATATTTTGTATAGCAGGGTGATATGTAAGAAATATCTCTAGGTTCAAATTATTTAACCCCTTCCCCGCTTTTCCCGAGTTCAGCACGGGCAGGCGAAACGCACCATCATGGCTCATCAAGAGTGTAACTCAGGCTCTGTGAAAATTCATACAGTGCAATCAGTCTTTCCCGAACTACTTCAAATGTGCTTTAATGGTGTCGAATATTTGAAAAATACCACTTGGTGAAAATTTCTGTTTAAAAAATTATGTCCTTCTGTTTAGCATCTCCTCCCTCCTCACATGTGCGAAAGACACTTTGTTCAATACATTTCCATACAGAGAAAACTAATTCAACACGACAGTGCATTATTTGCTTCTCAAAGAAAGAGAGTAAAGGAAAGAAGATAAACGAGATTCTACTATCTAGATTGCGATTGCAGGTTATGTGCAGTACCCTGTTTTCGAAATCATACACGATCAAATTTTGATTAATATTGTAATTTCACAATCATTAATGCAAATGCAAAATAGGTGGATGGACTTTTTGTAATTCAAAGTAAAAGCTAGGTATTATAAGCTTCATTTTTATAGTTAGTGTGAATTGACTCCACAGTCTAATGATATATGCCATACAGAAAGCCAACTTTACAGGTAAATTACATATTTTTTAGATAGATTTTTATACATAAAATTTTAGGAAGTTTTGTATGTGAATGGCGTTATTATGTTTAAAAGATATGTATGTTTGTAAATAAACACAAAAATTTACATTTTTTTATCCATAATCCAGAAATAAAATGAGTTAAGTGTGTGTTGTGGAAGATGTGAAAGAGGGAAATGTTAGCTCAGATGTCTTTTTCATCTCTTGGCGATGGTTTAAAACAATGAAGTTAGTCACTAAGAGCCTTCAAGTTGCTATTAGATTAAGGTAACTTTCGAATTCAATTTGGTGTTTAAAATGTGTTTCCAAAAGTTTTAATTCTCAAATGGGAAATTGCACTCCACTTTTCAAAGGTGATAAAGTTGGTCCTTTTGTATAGTATACTGGTTTTCAAACTGTATCGAATCATGCAACCCTTAGACCTATTATAAGTTTTGCGGGAACCCTATTGTGTACACTTAGAAGAATATATCTTAAAACATACTTAAAGTAGGCCAACATGTTAAATGCGTTTTATATATGAAAGACAATTACAGTATTTCTTATTAAAGATTTTTAGCTTAATAATTATGGAATTAAATGGTTTATATATATATATGGATAACTAAATTAGATCTAAAATTAAATCCCTAGACCACTTCTAACTTTTATTTTCCCGTTATATCTTCAAGTATTAAATTTGTTATCCAGTTGGGAAATGAAGAACACATGACCCTAAACAGAACTTTGCCGATCTGACCATTAATTTTCAAATATATCTCTTCAATAAAAAGTGTACTTGAAGAACATCTGGCTCTTGAGTAGCCGCCGACTCTGTTATTTAACACGTGTCCGTTTTTCTCTCTTAGAAGCAGATCAAAAATTAATTTCATGAAATAAAGTCAGTTCAAAATAAAATGCCTTAGTGTTGACTCGGAAAACACGACATATATATATATATATATATATATATATATTTGCATTTTTCTGCACAAAATGGTAAATTATAGCTATATTGAAGTGAAGTTGTCTGCTGTCACATTTCATTTTTTACATTTAATTTGATTCTATATTTTGTTTTTCTGGCCACATACGATAAAAGATTTTTCACGTAAGCATTTGTTCTGAAAGACATTTAAATGTCCCGTGTTAGCCGCGCAGTTGGTGGAACGATAGCCTTTTGTGCCCAAGTTCCCCGACCCACAAGTCAGTGTATTTTTCTTATTCAAAAAATTGACTGGTTGTATGATTATATGACCTGATAAAGATTCCTAGAATGCCGTTTGTTTTGGATGCTCTTGACGAAGCTAAATTCTTAATGCAATTTTATTTAGGGTCAGAGCTCAGGTGCTCCTCTCTCGGGAGGAAAATGGGTGGCAAAATGACATTGAGGCAATTGATATCCACCTATATGTTGCCACACTAAAAAGTGGCACCAGTTCTTTGGGAATGTATTAAGTATCAGTGGTAATGACCAATCCACAGCCATTTTGAAAGAAAAATTTTTAAATTTAAATATTTATATTTGTGTAGCAAACCTTCTGATTTATTATATAATTCGAATTATTTTTTATTCATCCATGTGGTTAGTTTTCTCTCCTGTAAAATAATCTCTTATATTTTTAACTGAAAAGTTAGGATACATTGTGTACGTTTGAACACTGCCCTTTAATTAAATTATTTTTCATTTAAATTCATTTATTAGAAAATGTTTTTTTTTTAAAACATTGCCCATCATTCTGTTTAAGATACAAACAGAATGATAGACAATCGATTATTCATCGATTTTCCTCCATTCTTCTGTGATGATTTTTTTAGTTCGCATATCTTCTTAGTCTAACTCGAAACTTTCACTAAATATGTTCTACTCAGATTAAATCAGGAGATTTAGAAAGTATTTTAAGAATTTGGGGACAGTTACAGAGACACCAGAGGTTTTCGTTGAAAGTAGTATGCCAGGGGTCATTATCACATTAAAAAATGAATTTGTATCCAATACCCAAAGTTTGGAAGGATAATTTCAAACAGTTCTTTAAGATATTTAAATAAACCTTATGATTCACAATACCATCATATAATACCAAAATACCTTATCTTGAAGCCGATATACACACCCTCCTCACATGAACACCTTCACCACCATGCTTAGGATTCTTGAGATTAAATACCTCGTTTTGTTTCTCCGTACTGTTTATTATACTCCTGTCTGAACCGAAGTTGTTGAATTTCATGTCATCCCAATAAATTTTTCTGTCAGTGTTGAATTTTTTAAGACTTAAATCCCGTACATTAATTTTATTAGTCGAAAATATAATTTTTTTTAAAAAAATCCCAAGTGCATGAACAATTTTGGGAGCAACAGTATGCATATTTATTTTTAAAATTTTTTTAAAATAAATAATAGTTTTTACTATATTTAGATTTAAAGGTGGCTTAAGAAGGGCACTGTTGATTTCGTTCTATTTATGTAAAATATTTTAAATTTACCTAAGGGTTTTATAAATTTCTGCAGCGAATCCTTACACTTTATTTACTGAAAGATAATATGAACCTATTTTTTTTATTAATAAAAACATAAAATAATTCAGTATTCCATTCGCAAACGATATCCCAAGACAAATTAAAGTAATATCGATGCAAATAAAAACGTCAGCTTCTTATACGAAAACTTTTTCTGAAGGCAGGCTGATGCTCTGTGGACACAATAAAAATGTCAGTTTCCTAAATGAAGACGGTGGTTGAAGACAGAATAACACTATATGAACGCAATACAAACGTCAGCTTCTTAAATGAAGAAGGTGTCTGCAGACGAGTTAAAACAATGCATCAGCCTCTTAAGAAAGGACGGTTTTCTGTGAGAAGTTAAAGCTGTGCGTCAGAATCCTAAGCAAGGCAAGGTAAGGCTATGCGTCAGCATCCAAAACGAGAACAGTCTCAAAAGACAGGGTAAAGGTATATGGATACAATGAAAACGTGAGCTTCCCATGCGAAGACGGTAAAGATTGTAAGACAAGGTAAAGATTGTTAATACAATAACAGATACCACTGTGTTTGCTCAGAAAGGCTCTAATGATATAATCGGTACGCAATCGTACCGTATTCGTCAGTTTGAACTTGATTTTGATGTGTAACATCTTTCTTATCGGTTGCTTTCGGGAGCACGTGCTATTTGATTTGACCAATCAGCTGGCTTGGTGGTGTCTCTTCACTAGCCTTGCATCGGGGTCCAATTCCAGTAGCCATCAAGCCGCCAGCCTTTTTTAACACGCATCTATAAGTTTCACTTGTATGTAACGCAATCTTTGAACTCGATTTTTACTCACTTTAAGGGGTCCAATTAATTCCAAATTCTGCACACTTGTCAAAGACCGATGACAATATAATAATTTCATAATTTTGTTCCATTGCCCTGATCAGAATCATCAGGAATAATTATTTTCAGATTTGGCGACTAATTCCATATATCATTTCAAGATTTGGCCATATACCATTTGCAGATTTGGTGACTAATTCTAGATCTCATTTCCAGATTTGGTGTCTAAAAGATTAAGTTACCAATTGCCTTGTTTTTCTGAAAATGGAAATAAAAAAAAAAGATTCGTGTATGTGAAAAAAAAGTATGCTCTAACCCAGCGTTTCTCAAACTGTGGGGCGCGCCCCCATTGGGTGGCATAACAAACCTACGTGGTGGTGGGGGGAGGGACGCGAGCATATCGAAAAGCCCAAAATAAAATATTTAAAATATATATCAATTTACCGAAAGGGAGTAAAACAAAATACATTCTGACATGATACATCATACCGATATAAGATACTTAGTATTAGCGCGCAAAAAGTATTTAATAATTGATTTATCAATACTAAATTAAAACCAAGTTTAGTAATTACTAGTGACTTACATGGGCTTGTTATATCCAAAATATAATACATTTTTTTCATAATATGTGCAGTTTATAATATTAAAGTCGCATTGTAGCTATAGCGTCGAAGTACATAATTATTGCATTCAATACATTGTTGTTGTATGAAGGGGGCGCGCTGAAATTATGACTGGAAGTTGGATCGCAAATATGGAAAGTTTGAGAAGCACTGTTCTAGCCGTTAAACTTAAATATAAAGTCTGTTTTTCTAAATTCTCTTGTCGGATCTGTGGAAAGAAGCATCATTTATTGCTCTTTTTTACCAAAACAGCTGATAATTGATTTAGAGGTTTCTCACCGGATTAAATAATTTCTCACAAACTCTTCAATTCAAAAAGTGTACTTTTGTGTCTAATACTGATGCAAGTTTCAGAGAGGATACTGAGCTCTTTTTAGGAAAAAATATCATTAGCTTAACATCTTCTTTCGCATGAAATATTTCAAACTTTGCTTTTCCAGATTTCCTTCAGTTGGCTGATCCTACATTTTGCAGACCTGACCGTATCGACGCACTGATAAGATGCCAATGGGTATTCCAGATTCTAAAAAATGACGCATTTAAGATTAATTTATCAATAAATAAATGAACACACAAGTCGAAATGTTTCTACAACTAACAGTTGCACTGTTATTGACGCTGTTTTTCAATGGTTTGTAAATACTTTGAAATCACAAGTATATGTGTCATGCGTTAATTATCATAAGCCTATTGTGTCTCCACTCTTCGTGGCCGGGGTAGCCTAGGGAAGGGGGTAGTTAGAAGAGAGGGTACCAGCTCCATTATCGTCCACCTCACTTGACCATGGTACAAAAATTACGAGGTCCGTCGCCAAAAGCCTTCGTGTATAGCTGAACAGTGCGATGTTAATATTCACTCACTCATAGTCTCCGCTCATCCCCAAATTGAACAAGAATAATTATTTTTGATCAAAAATCGCAGTACTCCTTGTGTTAATTAAATAAAATTTTTATTAAAGATGTGTAATAGTTCGATAGAAAATTATTTCCAATCATACCTGATTCATCTTTTTCAGGATTTAAATTACTATTGCATATTTACTACGATATCATGTCAGATGTTACACATCATATGCGACTACTGCAAGGTTCGTTTATCTTTTTTTTAGTTATTTCTAGACAGTTTTAAATGAATAAACAGTATGTGATGTATCTTAGTAGTGTTATATTTTATGATTTCATCAGCAAATTTTTTAGTAAAAATTATTGAGTATTTAGTAAAGACGTAACAACTGTTTTTCAAAAAAAGTAATAAATTAGGTGGTCGAATTTTTTACTGTGGATCTTATTTTGTGTATTCCAACTGGCATAACGATAAATCTGTAAGGTAGAATTCCTTTTTAATAGTAGTAAATTACGAATATCTACTGTTTTATTTTTAATAAATGATTTCGTATTTTTTTTTTTTTTTTGACATTTCATAATAAAGTCGCTTTTTTAAGTATTAAACTCTTCTTTCGTTTAAAAATCATTTATTTATTTATTTTTCATTTTTATTGCTTTCTCTTCTTTTAATTTCAGATTATTTTGTTATTTTGAAATTTGTCAAATTACTTATAATCTTCAGCGCACTTTTACAAAATGTTAATAATTACAAAATGTAAGTACTACAAAACTACATGTTTACTTACAAAATGTAAGTAAATATCTTCTTTTTCCAATTTTTAAATCTCTTTAAATGGTTATAATTCTACACAGTTCTCAATTGTTTCATCAAGTTTCAGTAATATTTTTTAATCATCAGAACTCTCATTTTTATTTAGTACAAGGCGGCCATTTTGAATAAAATCTACGTTCCATCGACAACCTATTTGGTGTGTACAAATAAATGTATACAAATAAACTGGAGCAGATTTAGAAGATATAAATGTAATGAATTTTTAAAAGAATATATATACACTTAAAATAGCCGAAATATATAATAACTAAAATATTTAGATGACAAACCGTAGCAGCTGCTTTCAAAATCGCTACAAATGAGTGATACTTATTCATGTAGACGCGCGGTCACATGAATTCGAATAAGTACGCATCTATATGTTGTTGTACAATTTCGTTACGTTTCTTAGTTGGCTAAAAACTCCTCTTTCAGGTACTTTCGTGTTGGACCGTATTTTTGGAAATACTTCCCTGCGTGCGCTTTCGTAGAAAACAGTTTCTCAAATTTAATCAATTTTCATAATAAAATAAGAGAAGGATCACACAGAAGAATTAATCAATTAAAAACAAAATTATCTTTTCCAAGATTATTGTATTTGTTTATGTGCGAAAGCAGTACAAACAATAAAAAAGAGTAATTTTCGAGCAGATGCTAGCAAAATTATGGCGTTTAAACTAGCGTAGGAATGATTTTTCTTTATTGGCGGCAGATCGAGTCATTTGGTAATGCTCTTCGATTTGACGTTATAATAAGTAGATACCCATATTTTATACGTACTGTTCTATCCATATATAATACATATCTCAATCATCAATGTAGATATTTGTCATTGTATTAATAGATTTGAGATTCTTTGCATCAAGATTTCAATTATTTTTGAGAAAAGTATTTTTAAAAAGTTTTGTTTAAGAAAATTATATATTTTGGTGACGTGGTTGGCGGTATTTTTTCAATTCCTACTATTAGCTCCCTCTCTATATATTTATTTATTTATATATCTTGTTCAAATTTTCATTTGTTAATAAAATATATTCTATTCATCCAATCTAGTTCAAATAAATTTTTAAACTTGTAGTAGATGACACTTGTTGCGAATACAGTTTATTCATTTTCTAGTTAGTTAATTAAATTAATTACCGGTTAATTAATTAAATGAAGTACTGGTTTTCGACGCTAACTTAGATTCGTTTCCATTGTTGTAACATTCTTTTTTTTAATTTCCAATGGAGGATTACAATACAACTGCAAACAAAATTAGAAACATAGAATTGACACACACAAAAAAAGAAACAACAAAACAGACATAAAAGAAACATAAGCCCACAGTATAGTCTATAAATCACACATTTATGTCTGGCTCCCAATATCTGCTCCACATGGATCCAAAGCTGAGTGAACGGCAGCGTGCCAAATGAATGGCGTCCATTTTTTCATTGGGGTCACACAGTTTACAAAGTAGACTCTGGGCAATGCCTATGATATTTAGATGCTTGGATAGGAAGCCGTGGCCAGTAGCGATTCAAAAATCGGCAACAGCCCTATCTCACGTCTGTTTTGGAGAATGAAGGAGTTTGCTAAACCTCACTTTATCATCAATCTTTTGGTTGAATTTCGAACAGAAGTGTTCTCTGTAGTACTCCTTTATGATTCTTTTGGCACTATAAGAATGAATTGTATTGTTAGAGGTTTGGAAGAATTTTGTCCCCTTCTTCGCCAAGCTATCGGCATTTTTATTCTCATCAATACCACAGTGCGATGGAATCCATTGCATGGCAATGTCTATATCGCATTGAAATAAATCGCCAATTAACAGTTGACATTTTAGAACATTGTCTGATAAAGTTGCTTGATGGAAGATATTGCTTGGAGTTCCACCCTTGAATCACATAAAATAACTACCTCTGAAACACAATCTGCGTGGCAAAGAAGTTGAGTTGAATGATGCGTACTGTCACCTGCATGGTCATCTGGTCATCATCATGGACAAATCGCACTGTCATCTGCATGGTGTTCAAAGCTACGATTAACGGCAGACATACATCTAGCCCTTTGCCGCGATGAATTTCGTGGGTCTCTGCGATGATTTGTCGATGTCCTGAGCTAGGATCGTCAAGTACGATTCTCTTGGTACGTTGACTGATATCTGACATGACAAGTAAGAGGTCTAGCAAAGTATGTATTTTCAATTGCAATGTAAATATGTTTGTAAATCGTTAGGATCGTACAATACCTCGGATACAGAACAAAGTAAGAGGTCTTCTACTTCTAATCCAGCTACAATGAATTCTTTATATCTCCATGCTAGTGAATGAGCAATAAAATCAACTATAAAAATATAATGTGTAGTTCTTGCTCTAAGGTATGTAAAATTTGGTTTGTTTGTAGAAGGGTTATATAGAGAGAGTAGATTCTAAAGTGAGAGTTGTGAACCCAAACATCCAAAATATGTAACTTCACTTATATCACTACCATGCCACATATCTTGAATGATTTTAAAATCAGCAGTCAAAGACACTTTAGCTCCTGTAAGAATTTCACTTGCAACTAGTCTTGATTTTAGTAGAAATAGAGAATATCCCTTGAAAGTGAAATCTTTCAATTTTTCTAAATCGAGATTTAACTCCATCACAGTGAAAACGTCAATACCATAGGTGGCCAAATTCTTGGGGAGCTAATGTTTCTTAAACTGAGAGAAACCGTCAGAATTCCACTGCAGAGAACGTAGAGAAGAGCACTGAAGGAGTCAAAAGCCGGCATAGTATATCACCTTAGCCGTAATAATTTACGTTTCCGGGGTGCACCCATGAGGAGGTGGATCTAATTTGCACCACATTGTTGTAACAATATAACCGTCAAAACAATGACAAAACTCCGCATTGAAAACCAGTTTTTCAGCTAAACTAGCCAAATCGGGTGTGCATTGCTAAAACAATGCAGAAAATCATGCTCTTTTTCAATTCCTGCTATTAGTTCACTCTCGCCTTGTATATAGTTATATACGTACATATATATATATATATATATATATATATATATATCTTGTTCAAATTTTCAATCTTTACTAAAATAATTTCTATTCATCCATTCAAAGTAGGAATTGACTTAATTTTTTTTATATCACTTGTTTTTAATACTGTTGTTCATCATAGCTTTCTTCAATATATATAGGCTCTTTTTTATTTTATCTGTTTTAGCTTTTTATAATTCTGTTCATTCCGAGAAATTTAATTTCTTTTTCCTTTAAAGGCTTCCTAATGTGTGTTATTTTTGGCAGCATTTTGTGTGATATATATATATATATATAATTTAAAATAAAAAGTATTGTAAAATAAAAATGACTGGTAAAGTAATTTTGTGTATGTCCAAAGGAAGTTTTGTGCAGATAATGCACAGAACGATGGTCATATATTAAATATTGTCAAATTCCTCACCATGAAAGCGAATATAATGAATATAACTTACAATTTTTCTGTAAATTTTTATATATTATTCTTTTTTTCCTTTTTTGTACCGTTTTCTATACTGCATAGCGCATAATTACATTATAAATTAATTTTTTTACGCTACTTTACTTCCCATGATATTATAAGTCTGCATATAAAGTTGGATGCTACTGCAGTTGTTATATCGAGCTACAGGAAGCTTTTAGTACTGACAATTTTTAAAAAAAGGTGACATGTGCATTAAAATATCACCTTCCATGAGTTAAACGGGGGCCTTAATCGTTCATATTAAAAATGAATGTAGTGTTTTCGCACATTGATACTGGATATGAGGATTCTCATCTTATTCATTACATCATAAAAATACCTTCAGAGTGAATACAACACTTAAAAGTCTTTTCTGACAATGCGTAATTTACACTCATGTCCATAAATTAAGGATAATGAAGTTCAGGCAAAGAAAGAGACAGAAGCGAAACAAATTTGACTTATTTCTAAAGTCTATTTATTAAACAAAAGGTGAAGAGCAAAAAAGATGCTATGTTTTTGACATAATTAATAAAAATTGCTATTTTTACTCCCTGGAGCAAATTTCAAAAAAGAACCTTTTACAAAAAACAATATAACATGGTTAGTATGATGGTTAATACGGAGTATGTCTCCCGGACAATGCCTTACAACGCCTACGCATACTGAGTATCAAATTATCAATCTGATCTTGGGAATATTACACCACTCATCAAGCAATGCCCTCCGAAATTACGGTAGACAGGCGGGAGAGGGATGACGGGCTGCAATTCGTCGGCCAAGCATATCCCACACATGCTCTATTGGATTCAAATACGGTGAGTATGCTGACCAATCCATACGGGTGATATCCTCCGATTGAAGGCATTCGTCTACAATGTTTGCACGGTGAGAGGACGGGCGTTGTCATCCATAAACAGAAATTCAGCACCCATGGCGCCCCGAAACAAACGTACATGCGGTTCCAGAATGACATCTCAATAGATGTGGCCTGTCATCGTTACTTTCTGAACATGCAGGTCAGTTCTGGAACCAAGAATAATTCCTCCCCAAACGAGCCATCCTGCATCACCGTAACGGTGTCGTTCAGTGGTGTTCTCTTGGGGGTAACGGGTACCTGGCGCTCTCTATATGAAAGTCCAGTGAGAATCAGACTGCAAACTAAACCGTGACTCGACGGAAAACATCACACAAGACCACTGTTGCGGTGTCCACAAAGCATGCTCTCTACTCCAGGTTAATCGCAGGCGACAGTGAGTTGCGGTAAGGGGAACAAATCTGACAAGCCTACGAGCATATAGACCAATGTGCCCTAAGCGTCTGTACATGGTCTGCCTTGAAACTGTTGTACCGGTTGCTGGAGAGAGTTCACGAGATAGGTCTGATGCTGTGCTCCATCTGCTTCTTTTGGCAGTAACTGCAAAATACCAGTCCTCATTCTGCGTTGTAACTCGGGGGCGACCTGTGCTGTAACATCTATTTACATTACCATCATCTTGGAATCATTGCAAACCCTGGAGATGACACTCTGGGTGATTCCAAGTGCCTCGGACACTTCCAGCTGGGTACGTCCACATTTCAGTCGTCCGATAATTCTACCACGTAAAAAATCATCCAAATGCTTTCTTTGGGCCATAACATTGCGGTTATTGCACTGAAAGACTTTTAAAGCGCTTGTGAACAATTTTACTTCTTTGCCACCATTCCTTATATACCCCTCGCTTACACTCTTGTCATTGTGACGTACTATCCGCGCCATCTGGTGGTTTCCTGTAATTTGGATAATCCTTGTCAAGATGTGTGTGATAATTCTACAAGTGAAATATTTATTTTAGAGTTCAATTTCTGTGTGATTTTGAATTATCCTTAATTATTGGACATGAGTATATATATATGTATAGTATCATATAGTGTTATACGCGCCGTCTGAAGGTTTCCTGTAATTTGCTTATTCTTCTTCAAGATGTGCTTGATAATTCTACAGATGAAATTTTTATTTTAGAGTTCGATTTTTGTGTGATTTTGAATTATTCTTAATTTATGGACATGAGTGTATGTTAACAAAAATTTTTAAAGCTAAATTATTTTCAAAATAGTTTTAAAATACTTTTCGTAATTCAGTAAATTTTCTGTTTGCATAAAAATAAAAATAAATTTAGAAATTGCGTAATTTTCATTACTTTGTCGGTTATGTTTTCCCTTAATTGTTTTCTGTTGTTGCAAATCATTTATAAATAAACATTACTCAACATTACTACTATCAGAATCGCTTTCTTGCGCGGTAATGACGACACAAAATACAAGAAAGACAGGTCCAGAATAAGAAAAGTAAACATGTTTATTATGTTTAGTATGACAAAAAATAATTAAGAAAGAATATTAAAGAGACAATAGAGGTGCATATAGGGGTGGTAGGGTTGCCCTTAGTTCGTAGGTTGATGGCCTGCATTCTTGTACCGGGATTATTCTGGACCAGATACAGAACAGTCTCCTCGTTTTTTGGCATTCTTAATCATCGCTCACGTTCCTATGTGTCCCAGATGAAGGATCCGCAGTCGGACAAATTGTTGTGTGAGCGTTCAAAAAAAGGCGTGGCTGAGAGTTTGCCTCCTGGGGTAACATTGGGCGGAAAACTGCTGTGCAGCTCTTTGAGTCCAAACAGCGTCCCCGTTTTCCAGATGCATATCTGCGAGCTCAGCGTCCGTCTAACACTATGTCATACTACCACTTCTTTGGCTGCCGAAATGAAGCTTCATAGTAAGTGTGGCAGTGAATACTAAGTGAGCATATACCCTGTTATCTAATGCTTCGGTTTACATTTCACGATCTCTCACGTTCGTCAATCTAAAGCATGCTAACATTTTTTCTATACTAAAAAAATAATAACACGCTATTTCCTCTTATTCTTTCCCTGTCTTTCTTGTGTTTTGTATAGTCACTACCATGCTAGGAAAGCATTTCCTACCATGCATTGCTATGTAATTTCACGTCTTCTAGGGATACTCTATTTGTTCTGAAAGTTTTTAAACGTTGTGCTGATAAATCATGTATAGTTTTTTAAAACTTAACAATATTCGCATCTAAAACAGCAAAGGTTTACTTCTGAGGTTTAATGTAAAGAAAATATTTCCTTAAAAATTTGATTTATATGCTTCAATATAATACTTTTTAACTCTTTAATACCTAAAATAAAAACCTAGGAAGAAAAAAAATGAAAATTTTTAAGTTTTGATTTTTTACACAACGCAATACATTTATTTAAACAATTTAATACATAAAATAAAAACTGTTGAAGTAAAAGTAAAGTTTCAAAATATTTCGGAGAAAGTCTGGCTGGGAGTCTAAAACAAACCGAAGATAAATATTATTTAAGCTTATCTTTATCGAAACATCAAAGCAGAAAAACACTAACAAAATACTTTCTTATAGTGAAAAAAATCTCCAGACGTCGGTTGGCTTTGAAAGAAACAAAATTTAGAACCATTTTTCATTCAACATCTTTTCAAAGTACAAAAGAAGATATTCATGTTTTCATCCATTGACGTTTATATGAATAAGGTATCCTTATGAATGCGAAATAGTATATCATAAAAAGAAAAGGGACAGAAAAATATATGAAAACATTTTTAACACCTATTTTTCCTTTCAATACTTTCTGGAAAAGACTCAGAAGAAATTGTACAGAAATATATGAATTTGTCCGCAAAAATAAAACAATGGGAAAAAATTATGGAGCCTACATTTCTTAGTCCATATCATTAAAAAAAATTCAATGAAATAATTGATGAAAGATACACCTGAAAAATAAATATACTTATAATTACATAAAAATAGGAGCACATATATTTTTAATAAATAAAGAAGAAGTGTAACAGAAGAGGATTTTTAGTTGTGATTTTCTCATAAATTTAGGGGGAAATGAATTTTTTCTTAGCATAAATTACATTTACAAAACGCAAATTTATTAATCCCTTTATAAAATTATAACAGTTTTTATGTATCAAATTTTCGTTACAGAAAACTTAATTTATAGTTAATTCTCCGAAGTTCTGAATATATATATTCTTTGTGACATAACTGTCATACAATATTAATTTAAAAGTAAAATAAAACTTACTCCAATAGTTGTATTTCTCTATACGATAGGTAAATTGCTTTTTCTAACTTATAAATACAATCTGCTCGACTTTAAGAAATTTCAGATACTTTATTTTTTGAACTAAAACAAGGCCGTACATTTCTTTTAAAGGGAATCAGCTGCTTATACATACATAAATCTTTATGAAATTGCAAAATTTATTATTAATAATTATTTAATTTATAATTATAATTATAATTTATAATTATTTAAAATAATTATTTTAAAAAAAGATATAAAATAATCTGCATGTTATATTTAAATTTTCAGAATAATATTTATTTTCTAACCATGAAGAATTCAAAAACATACCATTGAAATATTCATATGCATTTAATGCACATTGTTTTTTAAGAATTCCTAGCATTTTATTTCCGCTTGATGTTCATTCTGGCCAAACTTTCTAGGATCTAATTTTCTTCAAGATCGTAAAATTCTGAACAATTATTCCCCTTCGACAAAGATACATCATGACTTGAGGTACCATTGTCTAAAACAGGGGTGGCCAACCCATGGCCCACCTTGAATAACTTTGAGGACCGCGCGAGAGAGATTCCTTACAACTTAAAAAAAATATGACTATTTCGTACTACATTTTTGTTTTTAATGATTTTTTTTTCAAAAGTGAAATTTAATAAACATAAATCGGATGCAAACCTGCAGCATCAATTGCGCTGCTCAAATACACTCAATGGAATTGACTTTTAAAAACTAAGGGAAATAGTTGATATACAAATATCTCAGCAATTTAATAAGTTAAACATTATTTGGTCATTGCATTATTATTATTATTATTATATTCATTTTTTACATACATGAAAAACAATGAAAACAATAATAACGCGTCATTCTGTTTTAAATTTTCACTCCAATAAATGTTTGTAATGTGGGCCCAAATCTAATGTAAATTTATATATGTTTGTATGCGACACACGGGAATATAATGTTTTTCTGAAGAGTCCCGTTAGGTCATTTGGGTTCTCCCTTTCCTAAGACAGACGGTTTTTATTGTGGATTTTAGCCGGAGATTATTTTGGCGACACTAAGTTGGCCCTACAATACGTAGATGAAATTATGCGACCGGAATCCTTAGCATGGATCCAAAAAGTACTCTAACTTCCCACGTTGCGTAGGAATGTAGGAATGATAAATAGCATTGGCCCCTGTTTTCCTTTATCCTTCACCTATGGGGAATTTATGGGGCGTGATTTGTTGCGTGTATGATGTTGCGATCCCGCGGTACCTTGTGGATTTGGATGCAGGTATTCCAGAGACATTTTAATAAAATCAACACCTTTATTTTACTTATCAATTTAAAATAAAACATCGTCTAAGCGAAGGGGGTGGTCAAGTTAATTACTAACCTTGTGAGCTACTTCAATTTGAAGTCGCTCCCTCACCGTCCTGCGTACCTATTGGTGGGACTGGGGAAAAACCATGACCAGAAACTTCCATAAAAATTATTTTATTACTATTGAAGCACACTAATCAACCACTAGTTAAACTATAAGAGGAGGCCCTAGGAGTGATATAACGAAGGCAATGAGCTCTAAGTGAACAAGCGCATGTAATCAGTTTAATTTAACCTAATCTATCTTAGATTATAAATTCTCAATCCAGTAATCTAGTATAGTGGCAAACTCCCTTCTAAACTAAAGTTGGGAAAATGAATTAAATCTCACCTACGTATCGCCACAACAGTTCATCCTCTCCTTCTATCTTACAATTATAAAACCTTGACTTAATATAATTAAACTAATCTTCAAATAAAGGTTTCTTCTTGAAAGGGATGGTTGTGAATTAATGCGAATGCTCGCCCCAAAGTTTCCCCAAGAGAATTAATGAGAAGGTCTCGTACAGATTCGCCACAACCTAAATATTAATAATAATTCCTAATGTACTTAGCTTTGTTTATTATTTCTGCAGTTCTGGCTATCTTTCGTAGTAGATATCTTAGATCCCCTTATTGAAACTCCGCTGACTTCAATTAATCTAATTCTTATTTCAATATCAACCTGACAACCATTGACTGTCCCTCTCTCTTCGCTTGAATTTAAATATCATCTAACAATTTCATAGATCATGGATCCTCCACGAAAGGCTATTTTATAATCACAAAACTGTTAGAAAGAAATTTCCTAGAGGATTAATGAAAGACGTGAATATGATGTTGCTATATTAATTATTCAACGCTATATCGCTCTTTGTTTACTAAATTTCAACAATTTCTACGCACACGTTCGTGGTGTTATGCTTCGTTGCATTTCCTTAAGTGTGGAAAGTTTAGTAAATTTTATAAAAATATATAAACAATATTTTAAGCTATATATTTAACGTAACAAAATGGTTTAGATATTTAACTTTTGATTTTGAATGTTAAAAATAGAATAAGTAATGGGAAAGTTAAAAAATAACCCACTACTTTCTCTGTTTCTTTCTATATATACAGGGTGGTTCACTATCATAACGACAAACTAACTGGGTATGTACGGAGTACAGAGTCAATTCTGAATCACATAGGAATGTAGGTTTGCAAATGACGCAGTTGCGAGCTATAGTGCACAGAAGCAGAGAAAAAACAAAGTGGAGGAGCATCGTCACGCTGGTACCATATGGAGAGTCGCAAATATAGAAGAACAAGTTCAGCGTCAAGAATTTGGTGTTACAAGAAGATCAGATTACCCTACCGTTCAAAGAACTGGGCAGAAGGGACGGTCCAATCAGATAGTCTCCAAGAATGCTGCATTAAGGATTTCCCTTTTACCGAAATCTCAATGTAATATTTGAACAGAGGGGGATAGATCGTGACGACTCAGTTCATTGGCCTGCCAGATCTCCGGGCGAATCATAGATGTTTTTCTGGGGTCACTTGAATAATTGGGTGTACAAGACTCTTGTTCCTTCAGTTGAAGGAAACACTCAAATATTGATAGCTGCCAAAGGGATACGTAACATACCTGGAATCTACCAGAAAGTAAAGAAATCCATGCAGTGTCTCCGGCAGACCTTCCGGACAAATTCTGGTCGTAATTTCGAACACCTGTTGCAGTTAAACCTTTCAATAAAATGTTTTCGTCTCATTAATGTGTTGCTTTTTATGTTATTTTTCTCTGCTCCTTTGCACCATAGTTTGCAATTGTGGAATTTGCGACCTTGCATTTATTTCTATGTAATTTCTACACCCTCTGAAAGTTTGTCTGTCTGGTAGCGAATCACCGAAATAAACCTTATACGTTTGTCTTATAAACTAATCTATTTTTAAACAAAGTATAAATTATTTCATATCCCTAGTACGGACTACAATGTTTATTTTTGTTAATTATTCTCTGAAATTTTCACAAGACGAAACATTTATATTATAATATATGCAGAAAGATGACAGAAAACTCCGTTTAACACAATACTATACTATGAAAAGTTTGCTAAATAACTGAAAACGTCTAAGATTAAATCCTTACCCTTTATTAGATCTCCGTAGGAAACCACTAAGAACACTTCCATGCTGAGATTCATTATTTATTTTCTTTTTCTGTGTGATTTTGATATCACATGAAATATATTAAATAAGGATAAATGCGATGAGTAAACAAATTTAGTATTCAATAACATAGAGATGAAATTGCTGAATAATTCAGAAAGGAAGACGTTCTATTCCGAATTGTTATGTATCTAATATTTAATCATGAATAGTATTCATCAAAATATATATTCTTAGTTTTCCCTAAGCAGAAATTTTTAAGATTAATATTTATATTTATAGTCTCGTTCTTTATGCCTCTACTTTATATATATATATATTTCATTTTCATCAATTTAATATGTCTGAGTTGTTGTTTTTTAATTGTCTGTAAGGTTAAATTTTTCATTAAAATCGTCAGTATCTAAAATAAAAAGAATTTTCTCATTGCATATGTTTTATGACCTTTCGTTTATCTTTTAAATTTTTGTTACAATTTTAAAATTTATCGAAACTATCATTGAAAATAATATTAATCAGGTTATTTACTGAATGATAAGATAATATATATCCCTTTAAACTCTTTCTCTCCTGAATAATTTCCAGTTCAAAATATTGATTTCCTGGTAAATTACAGTACCGTCCACTGTAGACCATGCATTATGTAATATTCTTAGAAATTAAGAGTTACGGCCCATTTACAGAGAGAATATTAATATTATTTAAATAATAAATGAATCATGAAAAATACTAAATTTATTGCTTTTGATGATACAAGGTGTATATCAATTCATAGTTAATTCTTCATTAGGTTTATAAATTGTAAACAGGCATACAAGGGAACACAGAATATTTAAATCTATGATAAAAGTGCAAGTTTTCCTATGCTACACCTGAGCCAGCTCTTGAAATAACGCTCTTGGAATCAAAGTTGCTCTGTTGTTAAGTAACATGCTTATAAGTGCTGAGGTGTTGTTTCGGAAATGGCTCATCGAATGAACATCCAGTGTTTGGATTATCACATATGAATATCTGAATTTCAAAGTCATTATTTTACTGTAGAGATTAGAGTACAAGTTCAAGTAATGAACTCGCCAATTAAAGGAAGCTTAAATTTATATATACACACTGTAATATTTAAATATATATGTTCTGAATTGCCTTTAAAGTTATAAAAATAAACTTAACACAGTTGTTCAGTTCAAACTGAGTTGGACATATTAGTACAATAGCAAACTCAGTGTCTAAGGTCTCAAGAATGTAGGGTTACACACAGTTTTAACGCTGATATATATGCATATATATATATATATATATATATATATATATATTTAATCCCTCTTATTATTTTTCTTTACGCGATAATTCATTAAAATATATTTTTAATATGCTGTTATTCTGAATTACTTTTTAAAAAGCATACAATATCTTATCAGAAGTGTATATGATACAAATTTTACGTTAAGCTAAAATATTATTTTACGACAAATCAAATTAATTCTAATTAAAAAATACATCGTTTCACAAAGGTGTTAAGTTAAAAATTATTTAATATATCTTTAAGAACTTAAAAACAATTATGTCGAATATATATATATATAATAATAATACTAACAGTAGTATATATATACATATAATACTTGCTAGTGTACTTTTTGTTAAAACATTTTAATCCTTGCTTAGAATTTACTATTAAAACGAGATATCCCCTAACGTTAATATGGACAGAAAACTAAAGAAACAAGATGATATTTAAATGTAAATGAAACAGTTGTATCCTCTTCCAAAGTGAGTTTAAGAACCTGAAGTATAAAGTCTTATGTTCACTAAATATATTCCTCCAATACTCTTTCCAAGATCATTTTCATCGCAATATTTAATCAAGAAGTTTGGGGGGACTTACTTTAATCTCGTCATTATATCCTCCATCTTGCAACAACAAAATCTTTTCAACACGAGATTCAACTAATTGTAAAATTTCTGTAGAAACGGTTCCTTAAGGGTGATATTAAGAAATAAAATTTTATTACAATTTTATACAATGGTATCATGAAATCTGTCGGAAATAAATAATAGCAAATTGAAAATACAAGCGATTAAGCTAGAAGTAAGTGCATTGCTAGAGAACAATGTTAGGTAATTTGACTTAATTTTGAAAGGGTACGTGTTTAATGATAGTGCAGTTTTACATTTCGGAAAAGATGTAAGTTTTATTTACAAAATATCTGATATAATTAAATTTGCGCAATTTTCCACGATAGGGATTTTATTGAAATACTGTGCAGTATACTAATATGCTTCGAAAAATTTTAAGTAATTTTGTTTAATTATTGGGTTTGGCAGTGGTCGATTAATGTAAAGGACCCTGTAAACCTTTGTGTGAATTTAGATATTCCATTCATTGTCACATTTAAAGACATTCGTTGCTTTTGGTTTTGCATTATTCAGGAAAATCGAAAGCTCCAACAACTAAAAGTGACAATCACGAGATTTGAATCATACAATCAAAGGTAAAATGTCGTAGACACTTGAAGAAAAGCAATGTGATGCACAAATTCCTAGGAGCTCCAATGTGTTTCTTAGTTTTGTGTAGTTTATGGTCACAGTTCATTGAGACTAGATTCGCAGAGTGAAAACCTGATCATCCAAGAAAAACAATGACCAATGATAAAATTAACAGTTGTCTTTTGAGGAGAAGCGCAAAAGGAGAACAAGAGCCTTTCAGCAATCGCATGAAATTTTGCCAAAAAAAGAACCCTGTTGCTTGCATCTCATGTACTTCTGCACACAAAATAGCACATTTAACAATATGTAGAAAACATTCATAGTGCATCATGGACCAGTGGAGACTGATTTGTTCACCGCAGTGTTAACAATAAACCATACACTAATTCTTAACTTCTTAGATGGCGGTCTTCTCCTTTTCTTTTTAGAAGAGCAGAGACCGCTACGCGTGTGTTCCATATTTGAAATAAATGTATATATATATATATAGAGAGAGAGAGAGAGAAACACACACATCAATTGCACATAAAGATATATATGTATATGTAAAGATTGATAAATATATGCAGTGAGTATCTTCACATTGCTTTAAGTGTTTTGATATTTATCTTTTAGATATTCAGTTATAGACGTATTGCAGTTGTTGATAATTACAGAAAAGTTTTTTTTAAACTAATATGATTTTTATTCAGGAACACACATTGTAAAAGGAGCACATAGAAACTCAGACATTACTAAATTATCATAAGTAGCAACTGAATGTGACAGTAACCCGTGACTTCACATCAACTATTACCTCTTACGTATTCCCTTTTGTTCATCTCGGAGAACTCCATGTTGGAAAGAGACATTCTACAACTTTCCTTGTTAGCTAATTGACGGAAAGTTTCTACGTTGTCATTTAGTAGAATTTTTTCGGGAAAAATTTCGCATACGTTTCAGTTACAATTATAGACAAAAAGATAGTTAGAGCCTCCGAAAAATATTAATTCGGAATGCCAATAAGAGCTAAAGACCAAAAGTGTTATATGTTGTTGTTACTAATGCCACCTGTATGACGAGGTCAGATCGACATCCACGAAATTCATCGCGCCAAATGGCAAGATGTACGCATGTCGTTAGCCGTAGTTTTTAGAATCATCAGATGACAATACGTTTTAGCTTGGTTCCACCCTTTTTTCAAGAGAGAAGACCGTAGAGGGAAATATTATATTCATATATATATATATATATATATATATATGTAAATATGATTAAATTAGATCTAAAATTAAACCCTAGACCACCTCTAAATTTATTTTCCCGTTACATCTTCAAGTATTAAATTTATTATCCAGTTCGGGAATGAATAACACATGGCCTTAAAAGAAGTTTGCCGGCTCCGACCATTAATTTTTATTACCTAAGATGTCACACTTAAATTCTCAAGTATATCTCTTCAATCAGAAGCGTACTTGAAGAGCATATGGCTTCTGAAGAGACCGCGGAATCTTGATTTTTAACACGTGCCCGTGTCTCTCTCTCTCTCTTTCTCTCTCACTAACATATTACAAAATGATCTCATAGAATAAAGACGGTTAAAATAAAATGTCTTGATGATCACTCTTAAAACACGACAGCAATAAGCCGGTAGGATAAAACCTGCAGCCTACAAGTTAATTTTAACTTTAATGTAAAGCCATCGAAAAATTAAAACATTTAAAAAACGGATGCCAAGTCAACCAAAAATATAATAATGCTGTAGAGAAAAATTATGGAACTTTAAAAGCAATGCGTTATCTCTTAGCGAACAGCAGGATTGCCGGAGAAAAAGAAAGCTCTACCCCTGGAAACGAAATCTACTTGGAACGAAAGCGAATATAAACAGCTCTATAATAAACTTTTTCTGATGGTAAAATAAAAAAAGAAAGAAAGAAACGCTCCTGTCCCGAAAAGAAAAGTGCCGTTCCAGCAGCAAAAGAATGAAAACAACTCCCCATTAAAAGTTCTCTGATGGTGAGAAAGCACAAAAAAAAAGTGAAGTGCGTGTCAACATTTTCAAAGGTAAAATGTGCGATCATCCCAATGTGAGATTGACCAACATCGAATACATTATTGAAAATCACAATCGAATCCAAGAATGAAAGAGCATCATCGAAAAAAATTACAAAATCAAATCAACGGTGAAAAATATATGTGGATTACCATGAACCAAACATCTCTGCTTGTAAGAAATGAGGTCAGTAAAATTCTTCGTTTACATTTATGTAATACAGAAGTGACTGAGTTTTGCTTAACGAGACTCTTCGAAGAGGAATAGTAATATAAATGAGATTAAAATTTTTATAGAGTATATTTTGTGTTAAGTGATATTGTTGTTTATATTTAGAAGAGAAAGTAAAGTGTGTTTTATTATATAAAATTTTGAGAAATTTTAATATACTTCATTGTTTTATTTTAAATTGTTAAAGGAATTATATCATTTATATTATAGTATTGGTGTTATAAAGTTGAAAGATATAAAGTTAGTTATTAGAGAAATGACTCTAATGTACTAATATAATGATACTGATTGTGAGGAAAATTAAAATTAAAGTCACATTACATTCTTTTTATCCACTGAATTTTATTATTTTGTTAATTATTTTATTCATCAGTAATTTTGCTAAATTTAAATTAAAAATTTTCTCATCTTGAAATTGTTTTTTTTATATACTGGCCACATATCAGGATTCACAATTTCTCGAAATTTTTCTGGTCTAATTTTAAAGTAATTTAACTACTTAAAGTTTATTTTGGAAATGATACAGTGGATCGAATAGAATACAATCATTATGATTTTGTATATGTCTTGAAACATTAAGAGGACAAACTTATTTAGTTTGATTTGTATACCTCTTAATGTTTTCATATTAGCATCCCTGAACATTTGTGATTTGATCACGCAGATTTGTCAGAGAGATGTGTTGGTATTGGTATGGTGTAAATTATATTACTGAAAGTGAAATGTGCGAAGAAGAAAAGTTTGTCTATGAAATGAATAAGTTTAAAAAGCTATGGAGAGAATCAAAATATTTTAAGTAATGATTTGAAAAAAAAGTGAATATGGTGAAACATTTACTATACTAATTTGTATGTGTTTTTGAAAAGTAATTACTATAATAATGATAGATTTCTTTCTAGAGATGATTCCACTTTTCGAATCGAGATAAATAAAAGAGCTCTTATATTCTTTATTCTTATATTCTTATATTCTTATATTCTTATACTCTTATATTCTTATACTCTTATATTCTTATATTCTTCGATTCTTATATTGTTATCTTATATTCTCATAATACATGTAAAAGGAATATTGTCTGGGTGTTGAAAAGTGTATAAGTGTTATATAAACTGTTATCATATTATTAATTATATCATTTTATTCGTGTCTATGCTTTGATATTTTAACAGTGTATTTCAGCTATGTATATTTTTATGTAACAAAATTATATAGTATTACGAAGGCGCCTGAGTATATTTTAATATAAAATTATTATCTTAATATTTGTATATCATGTATTTTCTAAAATTATATTATTGTTTAATATGATAAATTTCCACACATATTACACATAGATAGACCATGTGCTAGCAATAACACAAATCTAATAATATGAAAGATTTGGAGGAAACATTAAGCTCTTTTTCTGAATGTAATATAGATTTGAAAACGCTAATGTACATTTATGTGTAAGAAATTTCGTTTTATCAATTAATACTTTAGAAGTGTTTCTATTTTGTATATTATTATAATTTCGTTTATTGTATTGTACTCGTATTTTGATTTTATTATTTGTGTTATCAATACTATTTACTGTGTGTAAAATGTATTTCTTTATTATCTTAGGCACTGTTTTGTATATATTGAAAAAATTTTATATTTGTAAGATAGAAAGACCACCCCGTTACTAAAATTTTAAAATGGGGGGGGGGGTGTAAGGATAATTAAATTAGATCTAAAATTAAACCCTAGACAACCTATAAATTTTATTTTTCCGTTACATCTTCAAGTATTAAGTTTATTAATCAGTTCGGGAATGAATAACACATGGCCTTAAAAGAAGTTTGCCGGTTCCGTCCATTAATTTTTATTACCTAAGATATCACACTTAAATTCGCAAGTATATTTCTTCAATCAGAAGCGTATTTGAAGAGCATATGGCTTCTGAAGGGGCCGCGGAATCTTGATTTTTAACATGTGCCCGTCTCTCTCTCTCTCTCCCTCTCTTACAAACATATTACAAAATGATCTCATAGAATAAAGACGGTTTAAATAAAATGTCTTGATGTTCGCTCGAATAACACGACACACACACACACATATATATATATATATAATAGCTGTGATTCTAAATTAGCAAAGTATAAATAACTATATATTATGCTATAGCTATCTATAGCATTATAGGTAGCTATTATAGCAAAGCATATATACATCTAGAAGGTATACTTAAGAAATAAGTAGTCACAACATAGAACAGCAAACTCCTATCCTTAGAAACTAAGTTTGCAGAATTAAATATAGTTTGAGGCCAGCTAAACTTAACCCTTAATTTGCTTATACTACTGGGCTATAATTAAAAGAAAAACTATTATATATATATGTCATTATATAAGGAGAATTATAAATTAACTATATTAATGATATTATTAAGTAAAATTATAACAAGGGAAAACTTACTAATACTACTTAGTTAAAAATATTTGAGTATGAAGTGCTTTAAAATTATTTATCACTACCCCAACAATGCATTCTAATGATTTGTATAAATATACGAAACATTTGAATGTTATTATGTTCAAATAGAACATTTTATACTTGAAAGTAAGTAAAATATAAGTGTATTTTGATGTTTAATTTCTGATTTAATGATTATTAAATAAACACTACACAATTCTAGTTGTATTCCAAGCATTTTACTCTTGCATATCATTCCACGGATATTTTTAATTGCTTTAGATTAATCAATAGCAGAATTAAATAATATTTCTTTTCTTGTGTTTTATTTTTTGGAAATTGAAATCAGCAACAAGTTTATATTTTATTTTCAAAATAGTGTTATTAATACATAAGAAGTACAAGGTAAAATTTATTTTAAATTTTTGGGGAAGCTTGAAAGATTTATTGCATTCTAATGCTGTTTTCAAGATGCGGAACGCTTTTATTTCTTGTAAATTTTTTCCAGTACGCTTTAATAATATACAAGATTCTTGCAGTGCTAAATGGATCAAAATTTACATTTTTGAATACACACACTTTATATACTTTTTTTGAATATACAGTCCACTGATATATTATGGTCATTTTATTGAAATATATTGAAACACTTTATAAAAATAGTAATAATAGAAATTGTGGAACTGAAATTTATTTTTAAAATACCACAAATAATAATTAGAATACAGATAAAGTAAAATAAGGGCATTATTTTGAATTTTTTTAAAGGTGAAATATTTCAAAACATATTCTTGGAAAGCACTTATTTATTAATTAATTAAATTTTTACCTTTTCTCTTCTTAAAAAATATATTTAAAAACCATTTACAAAACGGAGATTCATTTATTAAATTTTTTGAATAACTATTCGTAGAAAAGAGATTTACAATAAATCATTTATTCATTTAGTAAAACATATTTACAATTTGAAATAAGACCATTCGGAAGAGAAGAATTCTGAAAAATAATATAATAGTAAAATTCTTGTATATATATATATACAGAGAGAGATGGATAGGTTAATAATTAGGTTAACAACACAATACACAATTAATTTTACAATAAAACATTATTAACTGAAGTTAAAAAGCATTTTGGAGATGGAAACACGATTAATCAATTTCTTGAGTTATAATCTGAAAAATATAAGAAAAAAGTCTCTATACACATAGGTTGCTATGCTGCGCTGATGTATTATTATCTAAAAATGAAAGTAAAAAAATATATATGTATTATGGAAACAACTATAAACATTGCCAAATTCATAAAGAAAAAAATGCAAATTGAATGTATAAAAATTTAAGATAAAAAATATGTATAATTTTTTATTATTATTAATGCATACAAATCATTTCCAACAAAAGAAAACGAATTTTTAGCAAGAAAAATTCATAAGCTACATTCCATTTTAAGAGAATTTTACGTATTTAATATTAAATGATACGTTATTTTTTAATGGTTCGCTTAAATTATTAGGAAAAAAACGTAATTTCATTACAATTTATTATTATTCCTGAAATTTTCAGGATTGAATGAAAATATATAAATAAAAAAAGGAAGTCGGTTTTTATAATTAATTTTGTAATCAGTTTATACCAAAGAGATTAGCAAGCAATGTTTGTGAAAACTTAACAGTTTTCTAATGAATGGATTGAAAAGAAATTGAATAAAATTTAGTTGTTGCTTATGCCACCTAATTGGCAGAGCGAGATAGAGGCCTGCGGATTTTCTCATGGCAAAGGACAAGATTGTACGCCTGTCATTAGCCATAGCTTTGAGCACCCTACATGTGACTGTTCGATATGGCTTGGTTTCATCCCAATTTTGAGGAAGAACACCCTGGGGTTGGCCAAGGGTCTTTCACCTCTCTCTCCAAATTTAGTCAATTGTACTATAAATTTTATAATTGATCATTTTTTTTAATTAAAAAAACAACTGTAGAGTATTTCCCAGAAGAGAAAACTAAGCATGATGGATAAAAAGTCAATTTGAATACGACGATAAATCAGAAGGCTTGTAAGTGAAGGAGAGGGAACAAATTATTAACATATTCCACGTTAATATATCCACTTAAACAAGACTTACTCCTAAATGTTTGGTTACAGACAGATTACACAAAATAAGCATTTACGGTATACACATTTAAGGTATTTTTTTAGAACTTAATTCACACTTTTTTACCAATGTTAATTCTACTTAAAATCGAGTGAGGCTTAGAATCTAAAGCTGAGAAATTCAATGTATGGGGAAAATTAAACACGATATTCACGGTTTCAGCAATAAAGGCTCGTATGAGTATTTAAAACATTTTAATATTGTTAAAATAAATAAATTAATTACTTCTTATAACTTCCGGTTTTAATTTCTTTAATTTTGTAAATATCGGATATCGTTGAACCATTTTACACTTTTTTATATATTGGTCCTCAAAAACACGTTGAAGATTTGGGGTGCAGCTTAGATTAGAATATAAATGCAGTGCAAAACATATTAAAACCTTTTAGAAAAACGTATTTTAATGGAAGATTTTTCTCAATGTAAGTGTCAAGAAAAACAATATAGAAAAAAAAATTATTATTTGGCAGTTTATGTAAAAAAGATTCAAACATATAACCAAGTAACTATTTATTATGTAAGATGGAATATGACACCTAGAGATGGAAGATGACACCTAGTTCCCTATTAATGAGTAAATTAAATTAATTTCATGCTATTTTTTAATAGAAGTTAAATATTTTTATTTATCTGTTTTCAAATGAAATACCAATAACATGTTGATCTAACTCAAATATTATTTTAGATATATTCTTTTATGGTTGTGTGGAGCTCCCCTCCCCCCTCCTTTTATTTGTTGGGTTTTCATGATTCAACAAAGTTTGAAGATCACTGATTTACAGTAATGACAATTAAGCATGCTTTTTTGCAGAATGAAACATTTACATTAATTGATGAACTTTAAAAAGTAATTTAAAAATGATGATACTTTTTTGGCCCATAAAATCTCCGCACGTGTTCACATGCATGTTTTTGGAGACATTTTAGTGCAATTAGAAAGAAGCTAAACAAAAAAAATCTACAGTATAGCTGCCGTTATAAATTTAAAAGGCATTATATTTCAATGATGTTGCCAGTTACTTAAATAGAAAATTTAAACCAATTATTTATGTATTCATTAGTAATAATACGTTCCATTACTAGTAAAATATATAGGTATTCATAAGTGCAAGATAGTGAATGATATTGATCATGCAATCACTAAGCCTCAGTACCAAGCTCACTATTTACTGGTCTTCCTGTTTATTAACACATCAAACAATGTTCTATGCCGAGGATATACTTAATGTAAATTTAGCCTTTCTTGTTTGTCTAGGCAAAAGAGCTGTAATTACAAAAGTACAAATTTGTGTTAGGTTTGAAGGAAAACTATCCACGATAGACTATCCGAATATTTCTTACTTATCCCCACCGTACTCAAATTTCGTTGTTGGTTCTTTGTTGTCAAATGCGATTTCGTTTCTTTACCAGGCAGAATGAAGCCCGAGCATTTCTAATGGCCCATTTTTTATTTGATCATCATACAGCCACACATCACACAAAATTAACATAATATTTAAAAACAACTAACACTATACATTAAATTTAATTTCTCGCAATTTTTTTTTCAATCATAGCAATCGTAACAGTCCTTTCGCGCCTCCTTCTTATTCTTGTCAAGTTCTCTTTTTTATGTTCCGATGGCAGCGCTACCTATACTGTTTTTGGATTCAGGAAAACCTTACAACCATATAAAGTCAATTATAAGTCCAGCAGTAACAATTCGGCTCCCTTGAAAATGTCAGTTTTTTATCTGTGAGTTACAATACATGAAATCTGCATAAAATAAATTCTATGGTAATTCGTGTTCCTAGGGCTGCCTCCTACCGGTGTGAATTATATGATCTTTCATAAGTTGTGAAAATTTCAAAGAGATATGATATAATTTTAAACGCAAGGAGCATTTTACGTAACAATGAAAATGGAAAATTTGCGAACTAAGAAAAGTGTCATATAAACTTTTATTTGAGTAAAATAAAAAAATAATTCTGTAATTATTAATCAGAACGACAAAATTCTTTGACAGAACTGTTCTATGAAATAAAAGGAAGATAATTAGTATAAAAATTAAAATTATTATTTTTGACCAAAATTTGACATTGTGAAGGTGCACCATTCCCTTAGATAAAACTATTGTATTATGCTCATTGCAATTTATACCACCCATTCCCAACTTTCCGATATGTGATATATATATAACACATCCAAATGCGATTTTCAGAACGTTACATTATAAATTATTCAATGCAGTATGTGCAAATGCTTTTAATTTTCTCCGTATAATACAAACCAAAAGTTTAAAATAAAACTATTAACAATGACAATATATTTTTGGTATGTTGGATGAGATACAACAATCTTTATAACAATTAAATAAATTAATCAAAAAGTTATTTAATGCATATGTATTTTTATATACTGAAAAAATTAATCTTCTTTGAAAGGGAACTAAATTGTTAATACATTTTAAAGAAAGCAATCGGCAAATTTATTTTTTTACGTATTAAGTGATAAATATTAGAGTCTGAGCAAGAAATCGTCTTGTTGCTAATAGCACGTGTCTGACGGTGTCAGATCGAGGCCTACGAGATTCCTGATGGTAAAGGGCTTGATGTACGACTAACGTTATCCGTAGCTTTGAGCACCATACAGGTGACATCACGATTTTCTAGGTTCAGTCCTAACTTTGAGGGTAAGCACCCTAGAAAGGGCCAGGGGCTTCTCATCACTCTTCCCCTCCCACCTACCTCACTAGTGGAAACGCGGCTATTTAGAGTATCTTCAGAACAAGAAGTACTACAATTTAAATTTTGTTGAAAGATCCAGTTAAATATGGTGCTTAAAATTAAAAATATATATAATACTAATAGATATAATAAATACATTTATTTCGGAAATTATGAGATATAATATTTAATTTTACTAAATACCTATTTTTATTTTAAAATGTTTTGTGATAAAATTGTTTCCATACAGTTATACTTGTATGTATATCCCAGAAGGAATACTGAATATATTATCAACGTATAGGTAAATATTTTTGTTCAAAATTATATATCATTGAAAATAATACTCCTATGTATACTGTCTCTTATCTGTTTCAATTACCAAAACAATTTTTTGTGCTATTTCACCGAAAAACAGGAAATATCAGTTTCTCCGTTTAAAAAAGTATTCCTTTTATCTAAGTTCTCAATTCTGATGCAACGATCCAAATCCCTAAAACTAAACTAAAAGAGGTATTTTCCCTTTATATTATTGAATGCTTTGTTCAAGTTCTAAATCCTAAATACACAAATAATGTTACGATTTAAATCGGAGAATGCGAAAAATGAATGTTTTGCAACAAAACCCCGTAAAACATCCCTATGATAAGAGTATTTACAAAATACTTTAGAAAAGAGAAATCTTCTAGCTATTTTTGTTGAAACAGAGTTGTTTAAGTAAATATAGATGGAGCTGTGTTTTAAATTTTAACTATACATGCTTTTTGAATCAGTTTAAACATTACTTCTGAAAAAAAATTCGTTTGTAGAATAATCAGATAAAAAGAGAAATTTCTTTTCTGTAACCTAAGGGAATTTTAATAGCATCCAAAGTAACTAAACAAAAAAAAATCTTGAAATATTTTTCATAAGTTTTCTAACGATATACTTTGTAGAATAAAAAAGAAAAAAAAAGTAGGGGTAAAGAATGATACAGATATTTAATTACTTTTGTTTCCTTTAAAAAGGTATGTAAGGTTAAATCGCAGGAAATTGCCATAATTAAGTATTTTTCGATTAGTACATTGAAATAACAATACCATGAATAAAATACACTTTTTTTTCAATATTTAATTGGTTATTCATACAAGTTACTTCTCTTCTTTGTATGAAAATAAATAAGAAACTTAATGTTAAAGAAATTCATTTAATTGTGGCATGTTCCCCCATATATATGGGGAAGATACCACCAGTCATGGAGTAAGATGCAGCAACACCACAGTAAATAAAAAAATAAAGCAAACATTACGAAATTAAATATAAAGTAACAATAACTATAGAAATTTTTTTAAAAATTAAATTCTTTCATAATTAGTTTTGCCAAAATTAATAACAGTACAGGTTTGAATGATTGCCTACACAACATTTCTTTCAGTGCAATTGATTATCAACGCAATCTTCGTGCAACCATTTGTCGCATTCAATGCACTGAATCCAGTCACATTTAGGACCTTTTTTAGCATAAAAGTATCCTTAACACACAGCACAAAAATTATCGATATTATCCGCATCAACAATGTCACCGCTGGTATTTAGGGAAATTTCTTCACTTGAGAAAGAGAAGCTGACACGACTCTTTTTCTTCTGTATTTTCAAAGGTTTCTTGTTGTTTGTTTTGGCGTAACCGGTCTTTTCTAGCTTTTCTCGGGCATTTCCCCTCATAGTTGTTCTCCACTGCGATTCAGTTAGGACTTCTTATGCTTGTTTTTTATACAAGGATGGTTAATGTTTTCTGACCAGAGGGATAGGTCTAATTGCTTCTAGACAGGAATTCACGTGTTCTGTGTTGGTGGAGGCAACCGATGTTGATAGTCCACTGCCACTAGCTTTGCTGGTGGAGGCAACTTTTAGTGTAGGTATGTCCCATGCTCCATTTGTAGAAGCTACAACTGTACCATTGCTGGTACCAATAAATATAGCAAACCCATACTGTGGGATTGCTTGTGGGTTATAGAGGTAAATCTCATTAGCTGAAAACCCAGTAGTACCATTTCCTACTGTGGCTGTCTTGCTTCAAGCTGCATTCAGAAGAGATCCAAATTGAAGTCTTGACTCTTTACGATCGCTTGTTGTGTGTCAAAGAACTCAGGGAATGTTCCCAATATGTTTTCAGATAAATTATTTCAGATAGATTAATTCAGATAAATTCACAAGCCACACTCAATGTCGGACCAGACTCTTCACACAAGTGGCGCAAAATTGCGATGTATGTACGCATAGAAGTGTTATTAACAAACTAGCGTCTTTCCCCGAACTACTTTATAAACTATTTAAATTTTCTACAAATAGATTTATTGTTGATTTAATAAATTTTTTGGTTGAATCAAAGAGATTAATACTAGCATTGAATCTAACAGCTTTAAATTATTACGCACAAACTGAAACTCAAATAAAACCTAATTTTCAGGCTTAGATATTCCTCGCTACAAAATTAATGGAAGTATTATGCATACAGACTTGAAATTTACCAGAAAAGGTTTATTTGATTAAATAGGAATTCACTTAGAATGTTTTTTGCAGAAATCGACTCCAATGACAGGGATGAGTGGGTTGTGGGGGATCATAGATGTGGAAAATCTCACTTATTTGCCAAAACTTATGAGATACATCACAAATATTTTCCACTCATTGTCATTAACGAATACTTTTTAAATCACCCTTCTACCAAAATCACACTATTTAATATAAATTCCGCAAAAAAATAATAATAATAATAATTGTTGCTTCCTTTTCTTTTTATGCATATTTGATATTTATTCTTAAGTTGAAGAAAATAATTTTCGAATATTTTCTTACTAATCACCTTATAAACATCTTCACAAAAATACAAATCACTCACTTAAAAGAGTTATTTTTATCTTGCAATTATATCCTTTTAGTACGCTGTTTTGCGAGGAAATTTTGAAACTTATTTCTTTATAAAGTCTTCAAATTTTAGAATTCTGTTTTTTTTTTTAAAAAAATATTATTATTATTATTATCTGAATTATTTATAAATACCAAAGTTCGCTATAAATATCAAATTAGAAGCAATTATAATTTACATTATATTTATAACTTTATTAATTTTTAGAGATTCCCAGACTTTTAAAATATTTTAGTTATTTACATATCCTAAGTTCTTAATATGAAGTAAATCTAGAAAACATCTAAATATAGACTGATATATTTGAATGACGAAATGAAGTTTCCGTTGCATGAAGATACAATTTTAAAGTATTATTCGAAGTACCAACCTGTTTTTTTATGCCTTTTATGATGAAAAACACGTTTTTCATAAGTTTATTTCCGATTGATACATGGAAATCTTCAGATTTAATGATCTTAGCCTTTCACCAAAATATTGGAGGGCTTGATTTTTATTTTAATGAATGCTGTTTCCATACTCCCATTTACTTTTAGCAGTATAGAATTTTAGAAAGTTACCATTAATTTTTCTCATAAATTTGCAATTTTTATCTAATTTGTATTCTCCTAAATTATTGCTTTTAACATTATTAATATAAGAATTACTATACAAATTGCATTTTCATTATTAATTCTCAATATATCTTGCGTAAGTTTCTAAAGAAACTTTTAAAATGTCGAACATTTCACGCACTTATCTTTCTCTTAAAATTTATACTGATACTTCTCAAATTTTGCTTAAAAAATTTTCAGAAAATCATTTGTGTTTTAAAAATTTATGCATAAATACGCAAAGGGAAATCTACAACTAAATATTGAAGACATTATACAGGATGTCCGGGCTTAAAGTATCCAAAAGTAATGACTTTTTATTACGGAACTACTCATCAGAATGTAACAGACTGTTCATCCGTGGATTGGAAAACTCTCCGAGATTTTTCGGGTCCTGTCCAATCGGCCACACGTGCGCGCATTATTCAGCAATTGAAAACGATAAACTTTTTTCACTGACTTCATTAATACAGATGGTGGGCGCCACAGTAAAAGATGCAGTGCATACTTTTGTTAATGGCATTTAAATCAGCCACGCATGTAAAGCGACGTGTTCGAACTGAATAGAATGCCGTTATTGGCTTACTAATAGACTTATCAGGACTGCTACAAAATGAATCACGCTCACGATCAATAGTGTCTTCTATCACGAAAACTTAAGATATCCGACTACCTTAAAATTGGGAATTTCGCCAAAAAAATGACAATTTTTTATGATTTTATTTTATAGGCCATCTTATTAGCTTTATAAAAATACCAAGTTTATTATTTTCCATTCACTAGAACAGAAACTACCAGTGTTTTAGTGAAAGCAGATGACATTAATTTAAGCAAGATGTCACACTTTAAAACGCGTTTTGCTCGAAATGTGAATTTTTGAAAATAATCAAACGGGGTCAGCAATTGCTAAAAAAGTTTTGAAAATAATTTACTGAAATTTTTTGTGTAAGTTCTGTATAATAGTAGAAGTGTTTTAACTTTCAGATTTATCAATCACTGTTTTATTACAAAATTTACAGTCCCTTATGTGAATATAATCACTGTTTTTTAAAGCAATTTCATATAGTAACTGAGATAAAGTGCTCTGGTTTTTGTAAATTCAAAACATCTCTTATCCTGAAAGTTATTTCGACAATGAATAACATATATAGCAACACATCAAAATTGAAAATTTGTTCATAAACCTTTGGTACAGAATGGACCACGTTTATGTTGTTGTTTTTTTTTTGTCAATTTTCACCCATTTTTCCCATTTTAGTTATAATAATTTATTTTCCTGTTCTTAATTTTAACATATTTTTCCTCAAAAGTACTAAAAAAATCCAAAAACAACAAAAAAATCCACATATCTCCATTTTTAAAAATAAAAAAAAAGTTATCGCAACTAGTCGGATACCTTAAGGATACTTGTCAGTTTTTGAGATACCAAAGTTCCCTTCTCTTTAAAGTTCTGTACCATCGGTGGATAGATTTTGATGTCGGAGGTTCGACATTTGAATGTGTTCGAATACGTCACTGTACACCTGTGACTGATTTAAATTCCGTAACCAAAGTACACACTGTATTTGTTACTGTGGAATCCATATCTGTACTAATGATGTCAGTGTAACAAGTTTATCGTTTGCAATTGCCGAATAATGCGCACACGTGCGGTCGATTGGACAAGACCCAAAAAATCTCAGAGAGTTTTCCAAACCGTAGATGAACAGTTTGTTACATTCTGATGAGTAGCCCCGTAATTATAAGCCATTACTTTTGGATACTTTAAGCCTGGACACCCCGTATATTTTTTTTCAAAGCCACTTAACTGAAGTTAAGAAAAGTACTTTCTCTCAATTCAGATATTTTTAATTGCTCAAATCATTTTTGTCGGGTGAACTTTTTTTTGAACTTTTTTTTATTCCTGCAAATATTTGTCACATGAAAGCAGATGTATGATATTCCAGTAATCAATGTGTATTGTGATTGCTTTTTATGAATTTAACATCACGAACACGTACTTTTCTAAAGTTTACACTCAACATCCAAAAAGCATTTGGAGATAAAAGGCGGCCACGGTGGGCGAGTGGCCTAGGCATCGGATCATGGCTAGCAAGTCATGAGTTCGATCCTAGTACCACTAAAGACCCGCCGTGTAGGGGAGCAATGCACGTTAAATCTGTCGAGAGCTCAAACGTCCTCCCGTTGGTGTGGTGTGGTAGTTAGGAGAGGGGAGTCAGCTCAAGTGTCGTCCGCGTCACTTGACGATGGTTCAAAATTACGTGGACCGTCGCCAAAAGCCCTCGTGTTGCTAATCAGTGCGACGTTAATATTCTCTCACTCTCACTCTCACTGGAGATTAAAGTAAAAATATTACTTCGTTTCTATAGTAACTTGAAAATAACATTTGCCAACAGCCAATTACGTATAAGAAAATCAGGTAGTTAAAAACAGAACTGTGTGATATACACACACACACACACACACATATATATATATATATATATATATAATATATATACGGCTTTAGAAATCGTCAGCTTTCTTAAATCGTATTTCCTTCAATAACTAACTCCTTCTTCCAAAAAATGGAAAGATTCTTTTCGACAAAAGAGTAGAAATAAAACATGTTTTCTATTAACAAAGGATTACATATTGAAAGGCAAAATATAAGTTTTGAAGAATAATTACAAAATATTTCTTATTTGTTTTTAAAAGAAGTGTCTTTTGAGTTTTATACACGAACGATAAGCATTTTGAATTAACAGTTTTCTTAAAATGTTTTTTCTTCTCCTCATATCTCGAACTAAAAACACCGATGGTCCTTCTAAAACAGAGTTTCTCAAACTGTGGGGCGCGCCCGCCTTGAGGGGCGTAATAATTCTATGAGGGGGGGCGAGCATATTGAAAAGTCTAAAACAAAAGATTATTTTAAAAAATTACTAATTTACTGAAAGTAAACAAAATACATTCTGACTTAATAAAAAGTAAAATACATATTTTCACGGATATAATATGCTTATAAATGTATCAATACTACACAATGTATTTAAAAATAATTTAACAATATTAAGTTAAGAACAAGTTTAATAATTACCAGTGACCCCATGGTGAAGTCATATGTAAAATTATATGCAAAATCAACTCTTGATAATTTGTCCGGTATATAATTAATCTTTTAACTGCCAATTAAAAGTTACGCAATTCGCTCTCAATGCCATCGGACAACACACTGTCAAGGTTCTTTTATTGCATTCCATAGCCTTCGAAATAATTTTATGGATAGCAGTGCAAAGAAAAGATCGTACTTCGGAAAGACGTATATATACGTCCGGGGAAAATAATGCTTTGTCTGATTGAGACGTTCATATACGCCGGTGACATTTAAGAGGTTAAAGTCGTATTCTATGTTTAGCACATCAAAGTATAGTGTAATTAAATTAAATACATTATTATTGTATTGAGGAAGGCGCGATGAAAATTATGATTGAATCTCTAAACCACTATACCACCAAATTCTTGGAGTGTGCCGCCAATTTTTTTTTTAATTATTAATTATATTCTGACAAAAAAATTTTAAAAGAAACACGGAACCGAATTATTCAGCAGTTTTATAGAAAAAAAACTATTCATCAAATTGTTATTGACCTTTTGACTGAGAAGAGAGTTCTCCATTACTTTTTTTCCAAATTTAGATATAAAAAATATTTTTTGGGTTTGTAATCCATTTGTGATAACAGAAAAATTTCTATAGCAATTAACTTTGAATGAAGAGGAAGAATCTAGTTTCAGTTTTAAAATATTCGGAAGGGTCAATTAATTCGTTTTGAGTTAAAATTCGAAGCGATTGTCCTATAATACCGAAAAAAGCTTTAAATTTTTCTTTACGATTTTTTACACCCTATTTGTATGAATTCAGATTTTTGGTATAAACAAATATAAAAATGAATAAAAGATCGTGTCTTTCAAGTTTTTACGACGGAATGAGAGTGGCATTATCATTTTACGACCAAATGCTAGAAATCATCAAGCCCAAATTTTGCATTTAAATGTATTCCTATAAGTAATTTGAAATTATTTACTTAATAAACATTTGATTGACTTTGACGTACAAATTATTTTTATTTAAAATTGAAGATTATTATCATAAAATATTTCACATAGTGTATTATAGGTAAGAATAATTCTCTTAAAATTATTTTATTGTTTGTGTACCTCCAAATTTCGAAATTGTTAAGATAGAACCGCAACAAAAAAAAAAGTTTAGAATGACTGATGTAATAAATGTCGAATTTCTTTATTGCACACATGACCATTTCCTAATAGTTTTATAATGGTACATTGCAATTGACATCGCTACTCTCATTAGTAAAAAAAGCCCGCAATTATTTCGATGTATTCTTTATTTACCTCACTGACAGAACAGATCCTTCCGCATTCCTTTACAATCATCATTTCAATTTAATCTCAAATGGTGTAGTTCCTCTCTATGACAATATCTTTCTCTTTTCTGCCACTAGAACTTCATTGAACGGAACGTTTGTCTCCGCTTCTATCCTGTGTTTAGCTAGTTAATAGAAGTTTTCTGGAGATGTTTGTTTTAAACCATCTGCTCAACCAGTGTGTCGGAAGAAGATTGTCTCCAGCCATTTAATCAATGAGCCAAAAAGGCCTATGTAATTCTAGAACAAGTTTATTTTCTTTAGGAACAAGACTCAGCATAAAATTATTTGCTTGGTTCTTCGGATTCGTCTTACTACATTCCGTATAATATAAGGAAAAATTTGGGAAAAATAGTAAAGTGTCTGTTCTTGCTACCGTTTTAAAATACATTTCGATTGATTGAATTGAAACATTATTGTTTTCAATGAGCTGGATGAGACAATAAGAAAATATTTTTAATAATAAGGAAATAAATGCAAGGCATATCATTAGACTAAAAAAAGGTGGATAATTTCATTTTAAAATATTTGAATGTTAATGGTTATATGTTATTGCTTAAACATTTACTCTAGCCTTTTTTTAAATTGCAACATAGCATTCGGATGTTTCATTCAACTCATTGATGAACATTTTTGTATGTGTAATCCTCACAGAAAAAAAATGGGACCGTTAATTATTTATTTGCATTTCTCATCACAAAAAATAGTTTAATATCAATTTTAAGAGCATGTGTAAAACGTACCTATGGAGACAATGAATTAAATTATCCTCACATAATTAACATAGTTCTCTTTTGATAAAAGTTCTCATAATCGAGGTCATTTTCTTAAAAACCGTTTTTTTAACCATAAAATAAACATATATTTCACAAAAGTGGGCTGAAAAAGAGACATAGATTATTGTGACTGCTTAAGAACAAGTTCCGTAGTTTTGAATGATTTTCTCAATCATCTGAGAATTGAAAACTTTCTCTTCAACATTTTTCGATCGATGCGAACTTCTGCAGATATATATTTTCCCCATTTGTAAGATTTGAAAATATTACAGAAAAAAGGTATTATTATAAATAATATAAGTAATCAAATATAATTATTATAATTATATAAAGAAGCCCAGTGGCAGAGTGGTAGTGCATCGCGCTTCCACGCTACAAGTCCGGAGTTCAAACCCCGGGCTGGGATAGGTCGACTGAACCTTTCATCTCTTCAGTGAATCGATAAATGAGTGGGGAAAACCAAACAGTGGGGGAGTTCGCACCTGACTGATCACCTGACCGAACATCTGCTCATGAGCTTCCGTGCCTAAGGTCGTGAAAACTGAGATAAGCACAATTGGCATTGGCACTCATTTGCTATTGCGCCGCTGTGTTTAGTTTAGCTTAATTTTGAAAGGAGAATTGTGTGTGTAATGTATAAAGCTTCTCACAGGTTTCGATTCCTGTTCTATAAAACTCTAAATTCAAAATCTATACTTCTGCAATAATTGAAAATATGAAGTCCAAGGTCAAGACTTGTGATTAGAAATTACAGAACTTTAAGAAGCACACATTGTGTGCCAGTTTATAATATTTAACTAATAGTCCACTTACAGCATGATGATCACAAGTAGGAAAATTATCACGAAGTGTTCAAAACTTTAGTTCATGAAATACTTCAAGTAACTCTGGAACTTACTACTGTAATCAAGTGAAATTAGACGGATAACGCGTAACATGTTCCACATAATTCTCTTAATTTCAGAGTCACAAATTTCAAAGTCAGGCTGTAATAAATAGGATTTCTTAGTGCGTGAATTGTTATTTACAACGTTTTTTAGTGCGTTAGTTATGTTAGGTCCACATTAATTAATTCATTTATGTAGAAATTTTAGTTAATTCGGAGCCTTTAACCCGGCAACACTCGCGCAGGGTGTGTCATACCCACCGTCTAACTCTTTTCAACACTCCTGTTACACCATATTTGGAAAATGGATAATTCCTGGTCTCGCTGACTTTAAGGTCATAACCTTCAAGAGGATCAAGCCTGTCAGTGAATGTTTAAAATAGATCTTTGGATACCACTCCATCGGGGGTGTCACACCCTGCGCGTGAAGTTGAGTTACATTTTTTAATAAGTAAGTACGCTTTTTGAAATCTTACTTGTTCTATGGCGTATTATTGTAATTATAATGAAGCAATGTGATATTTAAGTAATTTAACAAATACAGTATTTAATAGATATAGTACAACAGTATTTTCGGATGAAGAAATTCTCTTCTCGGTTATTATGAGGAAAAAGAAAATGAAGAGTATAACAGCAAGTATGATTCCTCCACTGAAATCGATCGAGATTTAGAAAAGGGAGACACTGTTGAAAATAAAGGTTTTATATGTAGGGACACAAAAACATTTGAGAAGAATATAATTTAAAGGAGATAACTGATACACATCTTATCCACTTTCAGATGAACTTTTGAAAGAAAAAAACTATAGCTGGTACAAAATAAGAGAAAATAAAAAGAAATTCCAAAATATTTTAATTTAAAGAATAAAGAAGTTTACTCCTATATGTTTAGTTTGAAAAAGATAAAAAAAAATTAAGATCCAGTTAAAACATTGCACTCACTCACGAAGCGATTAAAGGAGTGTATAAACAATGCACTGAATGCCCTTATAAAAAGAACAGCCCTTATAAACTAAATTTACATTAGAAAAATGTAATAAACACGTTGTATACTTCCTACTTTTCTTCCTTTTTAATCTTTGTATACAAATTTTACGGAAAAACACAATGTATACACGCTTGGGTATGACACACCCTGGCGAGAACTTTAGGTCGTTTTTTTTCACGCGAGTGATTCCGGGTTAAGAATAATACATTTAAATGCCCAAACAACTTCTTTTTGTTAAAGATGTTTCTTAAAAATATAACATTTTAATGCAGTAGTAAAGTGAAGAGTTTCCCCAGAAATTTTAAAATATCATAAATTAGAATGATTTTAGCAATTACTTTAAAATAATGCTTATAAACTTGATGAATATGTGACGCAGAAATTGAAATCATTGAAAATTCTATAGCTTATTACAGTTTAAATCCATATAATGTACTTATAAATCGCTATACATTACGAATTTTACTTTGAAAGAGAATCTTATCAGTCATATTTCTATAAACTGAATATCTGAAAATATATAGAGAATCAATATATATATATATATGGTATATTTGTATTTTACTTTATATCCTCGTCTAGACATGTGATCTAATGCATCCGTCACATATCAATTGTGTTTGAAGCAGCTTGTTCTAAAAAGTTCCTGAAACGATGAATGTTAAAAAATTCAAAGTTGAAATTATCAATGCATATTTGATACAGTATATTAACTGTTGCTTTAAGATGACTAATTTTACTAGAATGCTTAGGAATACAAAGTTTTGCATTCTTAAATGAGTTTTGGTTACTATAATTTATCACATAATATTAAGTACTCTAAATTTTAAGAAATCATTGCATCAAGAAATATTCTATGAAATGGCAAGGAAATCTGAGCTTATACATGTAATTTGACGAATAAATAGTAGAAATTTTGTTTGCGTAGTCGAAAAAGAAAAAAGAAAAAAATTGGGTACAGTCTTTAATTCGATATGTTTCAAAGATTAAATTTAAAGTAATGAATCTGTAAAATTCATTTTGTAGCGAAAATGCATAATCGTTTCCCATCATATAAAGCAATACAACTACATAATAAGATAACAAAAATGTAAGCCACGCGCACGCGATATTAAAAATTGAGTGTGGTGACAATTTAGAGCTTCATGGTAGGTTTATCCTACTTCAAGATTTGATTTCAAAATCCGATTTCATTAAACCCACCCCCATGGAATAACGAGGATAAAATGCAACATGATAAAAATAATTGGGATTCTAAGTTCCCTCATAATGAGGTAACCACGATTAGGATAGTGTCAATTTAAATTTCATTTCCATCATTTCACTGTGGTTCAGAGTTTTTCTTACTGTCGTTTTTAACCTTCCAATAAACTGTGGTAATGTATTGAAAGAATATCAACCAAACAATCAACAAAAAGCGAAAAAAGAAAAATCATTAAAATCGCTGAAAATTACATAATTTTCCATCAAATTGTTTTAGTGGTTGACATGAAAGTAATTATCCACAGCCATAAATTACATCATAGTGTTAATTTGTAATCACGAGAAAAGTTATTTTTTCTGAAATAGTCTTTCAGGAATAACATTTCTCGTAATACGTATATAGAAAGTGTTTTACATTAACACATGTATCGGAGTGGCCACTGTAACCTAGTGGTCAAGGTAAAGGACTCGTGGCAGAGGTGGATGTTGTGAGTTCGAGCCTAGAACAGCTAAAGAACCACCGTGTAGAGGAGCGATGCCTGTTATATATATCGAGGTTCAAACGTCTTCCCGTTGGTTTGGTGTAGAAATTAGAAGATATTGTACCAACTCAGGTGTTGTGTCCTCGTTGTTTGATCATTGTTCAAAATTACGAAGTTCGCCGCCCATAGCCCTCGTGCAGCTTTATAGTGTGACGAAAGTATAATTCTCTTCCACAGAGATATCAGAACGATCATCTCGTCAGTTGTGAAGCGTATTGGCTATGGCTGATGAACTTTTTAATCGAGCAGAAATGGTTATTTATATATATATATATAAGTGCTTCTTACTACAACCATATAGTGTGTGATAAGTAGGAAATGTAATGAATCGCATTACTTTAAAACAATTAAAGACAGAGATGCATTGAAACATATATTTTAGTGTTATTTGATGAAAATTATCAAAACCTGAATCTTACAATTACCTGCATTTGGTGTATTTATGGTAATCTCCATAATCAGTTGTTGTTTTTACCGTTAATTGCAGAGATCGAATGAGATTCAGTTGTTGTGTCCTTCCCGCAGGGAAGGAAAGAAAGTTGCCATTGACTGTGAGACAGGTTGGACTCCTTAACGATAGATGGCGACACCACCTATCTCCACCTCATTGGCATGGAGCTGAAGGAAATATTCTCCAGCCCTCTGCACTCGTGGTTTCTGCTGCGACCGCCCGCAAGACTTTCGGACCCACTGATTTAACGAGCACGTACTCCGTCTATACTCGGTGGTATTTAGTGGCATCGGGCATCGAACCCAGGCCCTCCGGTCTGGAGTCCGATGCTCTAACCACTAAGCTGCCCACGGTCCATGAGATTCAATTAACTTCTTCATTTAGGTTTTAAGCAATATTGCTTACATTTGCAAAAAATTGGTCAAAGTGTACTTAAAGAACGCTAGTATAAAGATTTTTTTTTTCAGATTTCAGATTGACTGAAGAATATTATTAATATTCTTGTTTTCTGAAAATCGCAAGTGAATAACTTTAGGTTTAAACTGAGTATTCAATGTAACGTTGTAAACGCTTCCATATTGTTTGAATTACAAACCCATTTATAAGTGCAAACATCAAAGATGTCAAGAAAGATATAAATTATTTTTCTTGTGCTTTTAAAGGTTTCTTTCCTATCTTTCTATGCACCTACATTATTTAATTTTGGGACATTCCGGGAATGAAAATGAGGATTGATTAGCGAATAGGGGGACAATATTCTCTTTTTTATTGTGTCAAGAGATTTACAATAATGTACTTCAGAGGATATTTCTGGTCAAAATCCAATTAGAAGAACAAACAAAAAGTGTGGTTTAACAAACTTCTTGATATAGATGAGTGTCGGGTATAATGGAACAGTCCGGTAATATGGAATACCGTGGTTTTGGCTCTGTTTGTAGCTGCTAATGCGTGGGAAAAATTTGAACTACTGAAGAAAGACTCTCATGATGCATTGCAGTGAGAAATAAACACTTGTTTTCTCTACCATATCAAGTGTGTTTTGCGATCTACAAAAGTTTTTGCATGTAAGTTTTCAAGCATTTTAACCTGCTGGTACGCATGTGACTTGGACATTAAAGGGAAGCATAAAGTACACTAAAAGAATTGTAGGTTGCAATACTTTGGTCATTTTTTAGCTGCCCATGTTTTGTCCATGAGATTAAAGGTCCGTTTTCTAAGATGCCATGTCGGGTATTATGAATTTATATGTATCCCATAATACCCAACGTAAGCGTACAGTGTTTCATTTAATCCGACAAAATATACTGTATAAAAATAAAGTTAAAATTGAGTTTTGAATATAATATTGATGGTTAAACAATAATTATTAATTATATAAATTGTAACATAGCCTCATTTAAAACTTAAGAACATTTTCTAAGAGTTGAATGCATTGGAATGGGAACAAAACATAATTTTTCTGTTACTTGAAAATTATTTTCTATTCTAGAACCGGACATAGCTTCAGTTTAGACGGCTTCAAAACGTATTTAATCTGCCAAAGAAATGTCTTAAGCAGTGAAAATTTTATTTTTTTACACTCATTGCTCTTAGGTTTTGGGCAATGAGACAATCAAATGATTTTGTTCTATATTCTTCTACAAGCTCTGATTCTCCTTAGTCCTGCTTTTCCCTGAGCCCTGATATTTTTATCCCTGATACGTCTAAGTCAACACATTTTGTTCTTCCCTTAGAGATATCACCGTCACCTCCTAAAAATCATAAGTAAGGTATAGTGGAAGTTCAGCTGGATATTCTTCTAAAACAACGAATCCCCCATAAAAAAGTATTAGAGGATAAATTAAAAGAAAAGGACAAGAAAAAAGGAACCAGAGGCTCCAAAATAACAAAAAAAAAACATTAAGACTCTTCGTTAAAAATTCAAACTTAAACCGACCTTCTAGACCTAAACCTACTAGAGATAACTCCAGTGTTAGCAGCAATGGATCGTTCCACTCTGATGTATTATTTGTACCAGACTTAAGAACTAGAAAACAAAGACGCTGATTGTATTTTCTTATAACGGAAAATTGTCCGAAGATGAAAGAGAGGAAATTTGGATTCACTGCTTCATTTTTTTCTATGGGCTTAGCTTGATTGTACTGCAACAGAGAAAGATTATATTTGTGTCTTTTGCGAATACTCGAAACCGAATAGACTTTCACGTATTCTTAACAATATATCTTTTATATTTAAAAACAACACCGTTTTATGAAGTATTAACTAATTTTATAATGGTTTAAACCACCTATTCCATATTACACGACTATTCCATAACACCTTCCCTTTATCATTCTTTAAAAGTAAATTTTTTTATAATAACAAAATAAATAAGACTTTCTTTGACGAGCGGTAATTTTAATGGTCTTCAATTGGTAACTTATAGTATGTATCCATAATGGTTTTGGAGATTTCCATAACCATAATGATATGGAAAACCAATAAAGTTATCTTTAGAAATGCAAATGGTATTCCGTAATACTCAACTCTCACCTACCAAAATGGCCGCGAAATAGAGCTGTGGTAGATTTTCGAATCACTACTGGCCACAACTGCCTATCCAAGCATCTAAACACGATTGGTATTTCCCAGAGTCCCCCGTGTAAACTGTGCGACTTCAATGAAGAAATGGGCGCTAATCATTTGGCACGCTGCCGTGCTCTCAACTCTGGATTCATGTGGTGCAAATATAGGGTTGGTAACACAAAATAAGTAATTTATGGACTATTCTGTGGACGTATTTCTTTTGTGCCTTGTTTTTTGTTCCTGTTTTGTTAGCAGTTGTTTTGTAATCCACCTTTGGAAATAAAAAACACTATTTAATTTACTTTTAGAGCTGTTACATTCATTGAAAATTAATCGTTGCATTTATCTTTAAGTAATTGATTCCCAAACGTTCAATAACTGCGACCCAATTTTCAATCATAATTTTCATCGCACCCCCCTGTATACAATAACAATGTATTGAATTCAGTAATAACGTACTTCGACGCTAAAAAGCTTCAATACGAGTTTAATTATATACCGAACAAATTATCAAGATAAGTATTACATTTTGTATATGACAAGTCCATGGGTCACTAGTAATTAATAAATTTATTCTTAATTTAGTATTGACTAGCTGGTACACCCGTTCTTCGCACGGGTGAATTAAAAAATTAAACGATACGGATTAAGGGATTAAGTTTTTAATGAGTTAATTTTACGTGACTCCCGTTTTGAACTACACGTTATGGAAACTTGAAATTTCGCAAATGTGTTTATTTTGTTCAGTAGAGACCCGACCGAATTCTGAAGGAATTTTGCGCAAATTGAAACCCAGGGGAGGAAATTGATCTAAGTGAAGGAAGCATTATCGATTTTATAAAATCACGTTTTTCAAAAATTACAATTAGAAAATTGAAATTTGGTTAACATGTTCTTTATGCTGAGTAGAGATCCACTAGAAACGATCTTAGGGAAAATAAACTGCCAATTGGGGTTTCGGGTGTGTAATAGACAAAAACTTCCGATTTTGAATTCTTACACAAACCGACTTGAAATTTTGGATACATGTTTCCTTTTTTTATTAGAAATCCATTAAGAATGAGTTTTGTGAAAATCAATTTTCAGTAGGAGATTGATGGAGGAGTTATGAATTAAAATTTCCATATTTCAGCTATAAGAATTACGGACATGAAATTTGGAACTGCTTTTGAATAGAGAAGAATGTTTTTTTCTAATCTTTCGTGTCCCTTGGAGGTGGTTTGGCTTAGGAGGGCATTATAGAAAGACAAAAAACAATTCCCGTTAGTGACGTATTAGACCTGCAGACTTGAAATTTGGAAAACATGCTTGTGTTGTTGATTATAGATCTACTAAAGTTTGCAGAAATAGACAGCATAAAAGTTGAATATAGTTTAACTTAAGTTCTGTACTTTTTAAAGTTACTAAAGTTCTGCACATTTACAAGAGTTGAAATCTACAGAAATATTTTTCAATACATTAAAATCTTAGTGTGATAGGACTACCTAGATAAAAATAACTTCAAAAAATATACAGTCAGATTTTAATGAAAAATCCAGTGAAGCGAGGGAATGAGGGCAAATATTAATCAATTTATGAAATTATTAATGCATAAAACAGATTACCGCAATCAGTTTTCTATTAAAATCAGTAAATATCATCAGGCATGTTTCCCATAACAGAACTTTGTTTCGCTAATTAGAACATTAAATGATTATTTTATGAGATTATACATCTACAGTTAGCGATGAAGAAATTTATCGTAAAATAGTTAATAATTTTTTAAAAAAAATACGCAGGCTTTTGTTTTACCTATTCATTAGATGTAGAGAAAAAAGGGGAATGTAAAAGTAAGTTTTGACAACCATTTTTAAAGAAGCTTTACCTGTTAAAAACTCCATACCGTATTTACTGCTAGAATACGTATCTCAGTAACAGGTGTAACTAAAGTAAAATTATTTAATCACCGCTAACACTTGCAAGAGACATATCTAATAAAAATCAATATTATGTAAAGTCCAGTTGGTGGTATTAGATAACATTTACATACCGTATGCTTAGGAGAAAGGACTTCATTTACTAAGAAAATATTTTTATTATATGTTCTAAGTACACGCAAATATTAGTTTATATATACGATCTTGTTTCATCAGATTAATTCTGCAGACATGCGTTTGATAAAGGAAAACATACAGAGGTTTATTTTGTGTTGAGATGCAAGTGATTGTAGAATGTGTGTTTTGAGTGATTATATAAAAATATGATTTTATATATATAGAGAGAGAGAGAGCCAAAAAATATTATATCTTCTAAGGTGAGACGAACTATCAATAATCATCAAAACTGAAAAACACCGACATTGTGAGATAAACAGACATAATTTTTAGAAAGAATATATTAGTAATTATAAAAATAATAGAATTTAAAAAATAACAGAATATAAGATGTAAAAATAAGGATTCTACACTATTATAAACATTGCTAACTTAGGACAACACTTATATATAAAAAAAATATATAAAAGTGGGGTTGAACCTGCTCTTGGCCAGCCAAACTTCCCTCTTTCTGTTTATGTTACTGAGCAAAAGCCTATTCAAAATAATAGGCAGAATATCCAAATCCGTTACAAGAAAAATGTAACTTACCTAAAAATTGCATTAAAAAATGTGCAGCCAGGGCTAAATCATAGTACAATAAACAAGTTATCGCTAGATTCTGGACCCAAGTGCAAATTCAAAGCATTGGAATGGCTGAAAATTAGCTCTTAGCAAAAGTATGAAAACATTAGAAATAAAAAAAATACTTAGTGTGTATAAATACTACCATTACTATAGGCATACAAATTATAAATGCATTTAAATATTAAAAAACTACGTTTAAGATAAAACTAAGAGAATAAGTAATTTTATTTAATACTAGGAAATAGAGGTAACTTTACATATCTAGGAAAAATGATTAATTTATAAGAATAAACTATTAATATTATGAGTAATTTTAATCCTTATAGAATTTCTTTCTTCAAATAACTACTAATAAAAATAATTGGACATTTTTAAATTCATCAATATTTAGTGAAATGCTTATAGTTTTTACTTTTTCTTTATTCAATATATATATATATATATGTGTGTGTGTGTGTGTGTGTGTGTACACTGAAGAGCCAAAAAAACTCGTACACACCAGCCTAATATCGTATAGGGCTCTTACGAGAACGCATAAGTGCCGCAACACGACGTGGCATGGATTTGATTAATGTCTGAAGGAGTGCTGGAGGTAATTAACACCATAAATCCTGTAGGGCTGTCCATAAAACAGTATGAGTTGGAGAGGGTAGAGATCTCTTCTGAACAGCACGTTGCAAGACATACCAGATAAATTCAATATAGTTCATGACACGGGATTTTGGCTGCCAGCGGGAGTGTCTAAATTCTGAAGAGTGCTCTTGGAGCAACTCTGTTGCAATTCTGGACTTGTGGGGTGTCGCATTTTCCTGCTGAAATGCCCCAAGTTTGTCGGAATGCACAATGGACATGAATGGGTGCAGACAGGATACTTACGTACCTGTCACCTGGCAGAGTCATATATAAACGTATTAGGGGTCCCATACCATACCAACTGCTCACGACCCCTACCATCACAGAGCCTCCACCAGCTTGAACAGCACCCTGTTGACATGTAGGATCCATGGATTCATGAGGTTTTCTCCATACCCGTACACGTCTATCAGCTCAGTTCAATTGGAAACGAGACTCTTCACACCAGACAACGTGTTTCCAGTCATCAACAGTTCAATGTCGGTGTGGACGAGCCCAGGTAAGGCGTAAAGCTGTGTGTTTTGCATTCAACAAGGGTAAACGATTCAGCCTTCTGCTCCGAAAGCCCATATCTATGATGTTTTATTGAATGATTTGCACGGTGACCCTTGTTGAAGACCCAGCATTAAAATCTGCAGCAATTTGCTATAGGGTTGCACGTCTGTCACGCTTAATGATTCTCGTCAGTCGTCGCTGGTACCGTTCTTGTATGATATTTTCCGGCCGCAGCGATTTCGCAGATTTGATGCTTTACCGGATTCCCGATATTCACATCAAAATGGTCGTACGTGAAAATTCAAATTTCATTGCTACTTCGGAAATGCTATGTCCATCTGTCGTGCGCCGGTATACCACTACGTTCAAACTCACTTAAATCTTCATAACCTGCCATTATAGCAGTAGTGACCTATCTAACAACTGTGCCAGACACTTGTTATCTTATATAGGCTTTGCCGATCGCAGCGTCGTACTCTCTGATTGGTTCCATATCTTTATTTGCATATGCATGCCTGTACCAGTTTTTTGGCTCTTTAGTGTATATAATATGGGTATAAATTTACACTATTACTGATATCTAGTTATTTATAAAATTACAAACGCATTTTAAAGCATTGTAATTGCTTACGTAACTAAGTACAGACTTTTCACAAATATGTGTAACGTTAATATTGCAATTTTGCAAAAGTAATACTTTACGTTTATTTACAAGAGAAAAATAAGATATTTAATAACACTCTCTGCGTTAAATTTTGTATAGTTATTTTCATACAATTGAAAATATTTATCATACACATTTATCATAGCAATACTACCAAGGAAACAAAAATAGCTCAATTCCATTATTCCTCTATTATAACATAATACAAAAATAAAAATAATTAAAAAATATTCACATTAATGAATCTTTTCATTTGTATTTTTATTTCATCTCAATAAATAAAAATAAAGTCTTTAGTTTTGATAAGAAACATACATTAGACAAATATTTGAGTCTTAATATTTATTACTATCTCAATTTATCATCTTTTTAATACAATCCTTACAAGTCATTAATAAATGCTCAACTAAAAAGAAATGTAAATTTATTTAAGATTCAAATATAAATTTTAATCGTCACTCTTTATCGTAAAATTTATCCTTCCTTTATTACATTATAACAGTTCTTTAAATACTAAATTCATCAAAAAATGGGAAAAAAAATTATGTTTCCTAAAATTTTTAGTTAAAGTTTCCTTTCTTTGAAGGAATACTTTATTGTTTTCAAATTCGTTTACTTTAAATATTTCAACTGTTAGAATTTAGAAGAGATATCACTTATTTTATTTATAAAAAAATGGAAGAAATACCACGTATTATTTAATTTCTAGAATTCATAAAATCATTCCAATAGTGGAAAAGAAATACCTTTTCGACTTATTTTATATACTCAGACGCTCATATTTTTTAAGCAGTGGTTAACAATGCACAATGCTTCGCTTTCTCTGTGAGTGGGAAACGCAAAAAGTATAAGCTTTGTAGCAAACTCTTGTGTGGAACGTGAAATCGATAAGAATTTTTGCAAAGTACTTGAAGAAAAAAGGATTTTCCCACAAATACACTTTTTGAAATGGATAAAGATTCAAATAACTCACTATCCTAAATATTCGTTTTTTAAATCAGTAAGTTTTATTTGTAATAAAAAATGAGATAAAAAAATACATTAAAACATAACTATTCTTGCAAAATCTTAGCGATTTTTTTCTCAAAATTAATTAGAACAATATGAGAGAAAATCAGAATTTATGCCTGATTTTGCCAATAAGGAACTTAACTTTTTAAAATTGATTTTAGATGCAAAGTTTTAAGAAGAACTTTTTTACCTACAAGCACACACACAAGCACAAAGTAAAAATACACATATGCATTCATGGGATGTAAAAATAATACTAGTGCAGAAAACTTTTTTTCCCAATGGGGTTGTATTTTAACAAATTAGCCTTTGGCGGCACGGCATGTTCCTAAATGTGAAAGCCATTTCGTGGTGGCACACTCTAGTATGGTGTCTTCTCAACCAGATTTAGACGCGCGCGCGCGCTTAATTTATTTTTTTTTAGTTCAAGCCCTCGTCGGATGCTAATTATTGGGTTGATTTAATTTTGCTGAGAGTCTCAGAGTCAAATTGATACTCAAGGGATCTTTTACATGCCACATTGTCATGTATGCCTACGTTTTTCGCATCCAGAAAATCTATCGACTCCAGCAGGGGTCGAACCCGCAACCTTAGGCCTACGAAGCGGACACGCTACCTCAAAGGTGGAGAAAACTGAATTATATTTAAGAATTAGTGTATTTGTTATTTATAACGAGTAACAAAAAAAGTGAAAGAGATAGTCATAAGACTGAAAAATGTTTACTGAACTTAGAGTCTTCTGTATTTTAGACTTGGAGCTGAATTTTACTAGTATTACAATAAAATGTTTAGATTTTCTTTAACCATCTTATTTCTTTGATAAAATCGGATTAATTTATATATTGGATATAAGTAGCTAATGTATATAAAATCTCAAATATTATAAATGTTTTTGAGTTAAAAGTTGATATTTAAAGAAGAGAATAAAGCTAATGTATTATTTTTAAAAAATATCTTTAATGAAAAAATACTATAAGAGGTAAACTGAGTTTTATACCTTTATTATTCTCAACTTATATTTGGAGTTGTTTTGAATTGTGCTTCTTCTAGTCTTTGGAAAATAATTGTAACAGAAAAACGGTATAAAATATAAATAAAATAATTCTGAGGTTTTGATTTACATCTTTGAAAAGCTCTACATCAGTTCAAAGATGAACAATTTTAATTTTTTGTAGTAGCATTGAAAAACAATTAATGCATTTTCTTATGAACGATTCTCTCAACATTTTCTGAAATCTAAGATATTATACATAATATTTCATAATTCTTCTATTAAATTATTTAATTGCTCGAAATAATTCGGAAAAGAAAATCATATTCCTAATGACAAAAAAATTTTTAAAATTTTTGTTGTAAAAAAGCTTTTTTCATTAAAAATAAGTTCAATTTATTAATATCTAACCTGTAACTTGAATTATGTTTAACGATATACTTGTTCTAAAAGGGCTAGATTGACACTTGTGAAATTTGTAAAGGTTTAAAGTTTTCCCGTTGGCATGGAGAAAAAGTTTGGAAAGCAGAGTGTGAATTTATCGCGACCTGAATTTTGCGGATGTAAGAGGATTCGGGAAAGAAGCAGACATGATCTTAAAAATAGCTACTTCTTTTCTATATTTAACCCCTTAGGTTATAAAATATACAATTGTATAAGCTTATATTTAACTTGCAATGTATGTATGTATGTAATTTGTTCGGGTGGAATCTTGCAACTCAATTTTGAAGCTGATATCTTCAACTCATTGAGCAGAAAATTTGTATACACGTTTAATTTGGATGACAATGCATGTTTTGACCATTTATATTCCGATATTGCAATTAGTTAAAAAGATATTAATTAAAAACCTTAAAACGCATAATTGTATTACTCCTGTGCGCTATTTATTCCGCTATGCTCGGTGACAAAAAATGAAGAAGGAAGAGGGGAGTTTTTTTGGGGAGTTTTGGCGTTTTTAAAACAGCAATCTAATATTCTTAAAAAAACTCAGACAAAAAATAATTGCAGAATCGGAAAGATTATTTATTTCGCCACGATACGGTACATTTTTTTTACAAAATAATTATATTTGTATTTTTTAAAAGTTTTTTTTAAATGTGTTAAATTTGATGCGTTTTTATGAAAACGATTTCTAAATTGTTGCGTATGAATTTATTTTTGTGTTATTAAAACGATATTCTACACTAAGTTCATGCCTTTTTCTTTTAGAATATGTCATTTAAAAAATAAAATGTCAAAAACCTTTTTGAAATGTAACATCCTTACTCTCAGTTGCTGGATATTTGTTGAAGTGATTTCGTGAAAAAGGACGGAAATGCGTAACAGGAAGTCGGGGGAAGCGCGCGCTGTTTGATTTGACCAATTCAGCGCCTTGGGTGTGTCTCTTCGCTAGCCTTGTCTCAGGGTACACAACTCTACTAGCAATTAAGACGCCCGCCTACCGCACACACCAGAAAGTCTTATTAGACTTCAGCCAGAATAAACTTGTGATTATTACGCTCAAACGTCTAAGTCCCAGGGCTCGTTGTGTTTGAAATCTCAGGATATATTTATATATGTGTAAATTGTATATTTAAAAAAATAATTATATTTCCTGGTAAACGTCTGACAAAGCTCATCATTCTTAAAAAAATTAGGAGTAAGTAATATGGAATTATTTGAATATGGATACATACCATTTTATTTGTCAATAAAATATTTTTAATTGTGATTAAAAAAGATTTATCGATTAAAAAAAAACTAATTAAGTAAACGGGTATTTTTGATTTTCTCTAATATTTCTAATTTTTAAGCATGCGCTTCAGGCAATAGCAACTTTCATTCCTTCCCTGCGGGAAGGGCACGACAACAACAACAATAAGAATGCGCGCACTTGACGGTGTCTCTTCGCTACCCTCGTCTGAGGGTCCAACTGTAGTAGCAATTAAGACGCCCGCGTACCGCACATACCAGCAAGTCTTGTCATTTTGGTGGTCGCATACATTTCTCCGAATCAGTTAAGAAAATTAAAGATTTCCAGCATTTTGTACTTTTACTGTATACCGAAGGTGGTTCTGCTCTTTTTTTTTTTTTTTTTTTAAATAACTATCACTCGCTTCCCATGATTTTGAGAGGTGATTGTAACGCTAACTTCAGTTTGCCAGAAGCTGAGCCGCTCATAGTTTTTCTGAAAGATGAACTCAAGCACGAAATGAACACTAATCGAAATGTTTCGACAACTAACAGTGATACTGTTATTGACGCCGTTTTTCAAAGATCTTTAAATTCTTTGAAATTACAAGTATATGTGTCATACTTTAGTTTTCACAAATCTATTGTCTCCGCTCTTCCCCAAATTGAACAATAATAAATTCTTTGATAAAAAACTGCATTACTCCTTGTGTTAATGAAATAAAATTTTCATTAAAGATATAATTATTCAATAGAAAATTATTTCCAGTCATAACCGATTCATTTCTTTCAGGATTAAAGTTACTATTGCGTATTTACCATGATAAAAAGTCAGATGTTACACATCATATGCGACTACTGTATAAGACTCGTTTCTTTTTTTTAAAAAGATTTTTCAAAAAAATACTCAAAATTTTAATTAAACATTTATTAACTTCGTCATTTATTAAAATAATCACATGAAACTTTTTTCCGTGTGTAGAACATTATTATCCGTAATTAAGGTGAATATTGGAAAAAGGGCTTAAACATTACGGATTTTAAAAAAGTTTGTGTTTTTCATCCCAATACACTTTTTACAAGAATAAAAACATATAGAATTTCTTTTAAAATTTTTTATTTAAAAACTACCGCGTTTTGCAATCAATATGTTAAACTTGGAAATCAAAACTTAAAGATCAAAAACTTTTATAAAAATACGCGATTTTACGGTAAGTTAAGGCTTGGCGTCGAAAACCGGTTTGGCGCCCAATGGCTATCTGTTTCATCTTGCATTTGAAGTTAGCAAATAGGGCTATACTAGAAAAGATGGTACCTATAAATAATCTAAATCACCAAATTTGGGGAGCAAAAAAAAAAAAAAAAAAAAAAGCGAATGGAAAATTTATTTTTGTTTCATTTTCTCTGAACAAGTTTTAATTCAAAGAATTCATTTTAAACATCCGTTTATAAAACAAAAATTTCCATAATATTTGTGAAATACTTAATCGTTTTATTCCGTTATCATTAACTTAAATGTAGTGCTTTAAATTAATATTTTTTAAGTAATAAGAATTGTTTTCTGTGAATCATTAATCGAAATTTTTCAATCGTTAGGTATGGATTTCTCAAAATCCTGACGAGTAAATCGTCTGAACTAAAAAAGTTCATATACTTTGCTCTTTTAAAATCAGTGATTTAGTAAATTAAGTACACAAAACCATTTTCTTTTTTACTCTTTTTCAAAAAATGCTCGCAATTTTAATTCAACATTTAATAAACATGTAAAATTTTGTAATTTAAAATTTTCTACTTTAAATCACAGATTTCATTTTTTATTTAAAAAAATTTAATCGTCTTTGATTTTAAACGCATATGCTAATATCCACAATTTAATAAATGATCGGATGTTTTCTATCTTTTCATGAAATAATGCATAAAATTATTTTAGTTTATATTATAAATTTTTAAAAAATGCATGTAAATATTCATGTATACTATCTTTACATGAAATAATGCACAAATAGATTGTTTGTGTATTCATTTTAATGCTTTTTAGATTTGATGTGTGAATATATCTACCTTCGATTTTAAAGGTCCTGCCACACTGTTTGCCGAGAACCTCTGGTTTAATTGTCATATCACATGGTTAAATGCTGAAAATAGGGTTCTGTCCCCCCTCAAAAGGAAATTGTTCTGATGTTTTAAAAAAATTCTCAAAATTTTATTTGCACATTTAATAACATCCGAAGAAATTTTTTAATAGGTAAGATCATTTATTGCGCCCCGATATGGTTTTTTTTTTACAAAACAATGATGCTTTGTCTATTTTATGATTTCTTCGAAAATAAATGAATATTGATGCGTTTAAATAAAAATTATTTTCAAAAAGTTCATACTTCGATCTTTTAGAATCAGTGATTTAAAAAATAAAATACCGAAAACATTCTTTTTTACGAATTAACGCCCCCCCCCCTTTTTTTTTTGAAAAACAATGATACTTCACATATTTTATGATTCTTTTCTAAAACCAGCGTTGAATGAGATGAACAGGCTCAGAAACCTATCCAGCAATAACTAAAAAGTAAAAAATAAATTAAAAGTAAAAAAAACTTTTTAAAAAACAAGCTTTTATTTAAACGTGCTAAAAAGAACAAAATAAACGTTTCCTTTAAAAAAATTTTATTATCAACTTATAACGTCATTACACAATTTAGTTGATATAAAAGCTTGTCGCGAGATTTACCTGTGTAGATAAACAAGTAAATTAATTAACTTGATCGGATTGATTTTAATTTGTAAAAATTTCAAACTAAGTAAATATGAGTACTTTAATCTCGCGACGAGCTTTTATATCATATAAATTGTGTAATGACGTTATAAGTTGATAGTAAAAAAAAGTTTTAAACGAAAAGTTTATTTTATTCTTTTTAGCGCGTTTAAATAATAGCTTGTTTTTTAAAAAGTTTTTTTTTACTTATAATTTATTATAACCTAATTTTGGTGACAATCTAAAATCCTAACACTTAATCAGATATACAAGAAAACTGAAATTCACTTAACTTCAGTAGGAGCTCCTTGTTACGATACTTCTCGAATCCTGATAGCTCAGTCAGCTCCAAGGTTGTTTACTTCCAGAATTTCTAGTTGATTCTAGGAAGAATATTAATATCAGGACTCGTGAGTCTGCAGTCGCAGTTTTCCTTTTCTTTTTCTTATATTCCACTCTTAACGTTCAACTATTAAGGAGATATGGTACCAAACATATCATCAAACTATCAAAATTTTTATTCGCTTATTTGATAACTCAAATCTTTACCAACATGCCTGCAAAATTTCATGGAATTACCTGTATTTTTTATCAAGTTACGGAGCAATATTTGATGCTGGACAGCACCTACCACGCCCACACTTCAAGACTATCTGCTAGAAAAGAGCCTGATAAAAAATAAATTAATTATTTTTCTACCGCGGGCAAGTCAGCCTGACATATGTAGAATTATATATGCAGTAACAAATCATTTCAAGAAAAATTATGCAATTCATGCAAAAATTCTAATTTAAAGAACAAATGGATTTGGTCAATATTTAAAAGTTGTGCGTGCTTTTTATGATATTACAGTAGAAGTCCGATAATCCGGCACGTTCGGGACCGGCTCGGTGCCGGACTACCGAAAATTCCGGTCTATCGGGCGGTAATTATAAGAACAATTAGGTTAATAATTAAACTACAAATACAGTATGCAAATACATACAACAAAGTTTATTTTATACTTCATATAATGTATGTACACGTACTGTAAAACATATTTCACTTAGATTTAAAAAAGTCACGAATGTCTTTTTGTTTTCTTGACTCTCTCTCTTTTGGCGTTTAGTATAAAATTTATTTTTAATGATATGGAAATCAATAATTTCTGAAGTACTGTAGCTAGTACTAGCCTCAGCAAAAGAGATAAACTTATTTAGTGATTCTGCAGCTTCTGCCCAGCTGATTTTTTCCTTTTCTTCCGTTTCGGCATCTGAGTCACTTTCTTCAAGATTTTGAGTAGGCTGAGGGTTTACTACAATGTTGATAAAGTCCTCATCGGTTAGTTCTTGTTCAACAGGCTCATTCTCGTCGATTAGAAGCCACTCCTCTACCTCATCTTCAGGCAGGTTTTTCAAGGGATTGTCAGCACTTCTCTCTAACGACATCCAAAACTTTGGTCAGAGCGTCTTGATGGTTTTCTTCCTCATCAGTCTGTAGAGTTAGGTCAGATGCAGGGTTTGCAGCTGGCCAAAGTTTTCTCCAGCATTTTTGGAGTGTTGTATTTTTTACCTGGTTCCAAGACAGTGCAATAGCATAGACGGCATCTTTTTTTATCACTTTTTTTATAAACAGTTTCAAAAGTTACGTTTACTGCGATGTGAAAGGACACAAAACAACAAAGCACAAAAAATGGCGAATAAAAGAGCTGCACTGCACTTGAATTTGTTGTGACAGCTGAGACTAGCCGGCCGCTATTTGTTTCCGAACAATACCGAGTGCTTCCGGATGATCCAGAAATACCCCGAAAACTTCCGAATAGCTCTCGAGCGTTTTTATTTGCTTTAAAGACACACTTTTGGAGAAAACCAAAATTTTTACAATTTTCCGGAGCGATGCCGGACTATCGGGCATTCCGGACTGTTGGATGCCGGACTAATGGACTTCTACTGTACTATGAATGTAATTAAAACTTCAAAACGGATTCTTCCAAAGTACAAATACTAAATCTCATTTTGATAACTCAGATAATTAAAAATCTAATTCGCAAGATTAGCAAAACTGGTGATATATATATACAGATATATATATATATATATATATATATATCACCTTGGGATATATATATATATATATCCCATGTGTGGAAAATTCAACACTTTTATAGTTAAAATATTTTAAGATATATATTTAAACACAAATGCACAGCTGCAGTTCTTGGATTTTGATATAGTTTACCTATAAATCGTTATTTGATTTTGCTTTCATTCGTGTACAATATTTAACATGCGAAGGCTTTTAAAATCATGGAAATAAAAAATAAAGGCATAAACATCTTTTGTACATGCTGTGCATTATTTTAGTTGTCAAACTGAGCATCGGATTAGCTCTAAAGTGTGTATTTATTTTTTTTAGAATTATTAAAATAAAGTTTTATGAAATTTTGATCTTTCATTTGTTTTCTTCTATATATTCATTATGGCAGTATACTGTTTAATTGTTCTACAATTGTGCAATTTTTTGTGGAAGTAGTTTTAAATGAGCTAATTAACATTTCATAAAAGTTGCAGACTATTCGATGAATATTATATCATGCTATTCATGGAATGAAAACTTCAAACTCATATTTCTCTATGTTGAATTTTTGTACATATACTATTATTCAAAACCCTAAGTTTTTGGTAATTGAAGTATGGGTTTGAAATTTTTTTATCTAAGTTCTGAAATGTATGTTTTGTAAAACTGTGCATGAAATTAGCTGTAACATGTTTAGCAATTTTTCTAAAAAATTTCAAAATCATAATTAAAATTTTTTTGATAATTTTTGAAAGTTTAACTAGAAACAAAATTAATAAAAAATTAAAGAGCAGCAGTAGAAAAAACCCATGCATAATTTTATGTATTGTATTGTAAGGTACCTGGAAAAAATTTTAAAAGGAAAGAAACTTATTTATAAAAGCCTTGGGAAATTAAAAAAATGTTTTAAATACTTCAAAAAATTTAAATTTTACAAACATTTTGCAACAAATTAAAAAAAAAATTTTTTTTGAATTATTATTAAATATTAACCTTTATAAAATACAATTAAAACCAAATATCAAATATTAAAAATGAAAAAAAATTGTGAAGATGGTACCAAAACATGCCTTAAACATTAAGTTCACATATTCAACATCAGGACTTGAATTGTAGTAAATTTGCATAAAATCAAGTCATATCTACGGAAAAGCAGTTTTTAAACTAAAATCCCCATTAAAGAATAGTTTCCTCAAAAGAATTAGTATTAGAACTCGATTACTGCCCATTAAAATTTGATAGAACTCCACGTTAGAGGGTTGGTTGCCAAAGAGTAGAAAAACTTTTTAGATTAGTAGATTGAAAGATTTGTAGACTGAAATATTTGTAGATTGAAAGACTAGTAGAAGAACTCGAATAGTGCCCGTTACAATTTGACAGAGCTTTTAGTTATAGGGCTGACTACCAAAGTGTAGAAGAACTTTGTAGATTAGTAGATTGAAAGATTTGTAGACTGAAATATTTGTAGATTGAAAGATTAGTAGAACTCGAATAGTGCCCGTTACAATTTGACAGAGCTCTAAGTTAAAGGGCTGGCTACCAAAGTGTAGAAGAACTTTGTAGATTAGTAGATTTAAAGATTTGTATACTTAAATATTTGTAGATTGAAAGATTAGTAGAACTCGAATAGTGCCCGTTACAATTTGACAGAGCTCTAAGTTAAAGGGCTGGCTACCAAAGTGTAGAAGAACTTTGTAGATTAGTAGATTGAAAGATTTGTAGACTGAAATATTTGTAGATTGAAAGATTAGTAGAACTCGCGAATAGTGCCCGTTACAATTTGACAGAGCTCTAAGTTAAAGGGCTGGCTACCAAAGTGTAGAAGAACTTTGTAGATTAGTAGATTGAAAGATTTGTAGACTGAAATATTTGTAGATTGAAAGATTAGTAGAACTCGCGAAAAGTGCCAGTTACAATTTGACAGAGCTCTAAGTTAAAGGGCTGGCTACCAAAGTGTAGAAGAACTTTGTAGATTAGTAGATTGAAAGATTTGTAGACTGAAATATTTGTAGATTGAAAGATTAGTAGAACTCGCGAATAGTGCCCGTTACAATTTGACAGAGCTCTAAGTTAAAGAGCTGGCTACCAAAGTGTAGAAGAACTTTGTAGATTAGTAGATTGAAAGATTTGTAGACTGAAATATTTGTAGATTGAAAGATTAGTAGAACTCGCGAATAGTGCCCGTTACAATTTGACAGAGCTCTAAGTTAAAGGGCTGGCTACCAAAGTGTAGAAGAACTTTGTAGATTAGTAGATTGAAAGATTTGTAGACTGAAATATTTGTAGATTGAAAGATTAGTAGAACTCGCGAATAGTGCCCGTTACAATTTGACAGAGCTCTAAGTTAAAGGGCTGGCTACCAAAGTGTAGAAGAACTTTGTAGATTAGTAGATTGAAAGATTTGTAGACTGAAATATTTGTAGATTGAAAGATTAGTAGAACTCGAATAGTGCCCGTTACAATTTGACAGATCTCTAAGTTAAAGGGCTGGCTACCAAAGTATAGAAGAACTTTGTAGATTAGTAGATTGAAAGATTTGTAGACAGAACTATTTGTAGATTGAAAGATTTGTAGAAAAACTCGAATAGTGCCCGTTACAATTTGACAGAGCTTTTAGTTATAGGGTTGACTGCCAAAGTGTAGAAGAGCTTTGTAGATTAGTAGATTGAAAGATTTGTAGACAGAACTATTTGTAGATTGAAAGATTAGTAGATAAACTCGAATAGTGCCCGTTACAATTTGACAGAGCTTTTAGTTATAGGGTTGACTGCCAAAGTGTAGAAGAACTTTGTAGATTAGTAGATTGAAAGATTTGTAGACAGAACTATTTGTAGATTGAAAGATTAGTAGATAAACTCGAATAGTGCCCGTTACAATTTGACAGAGCTCTAAGTTAAAGGGCTGGCTACCAAAGTGTAGAAGAACTTTGTAGATTAGTAGATTGAAAGATTTGTAGACTGAAATATTTGTAGATTGAAAGATTAGTAGAACTCGAATAGTGCCCGTTACAATTTGACAGAGCTCTAAGTTAAAGGGCTGGCTAACAAAGTGTAGAAGAACTTTGTAGATTAGTAGATTGAAAGATTTGTAGACTGAAATATTTGTAGATTGAAAGATTAGTAGAACTCGCGAATAGTGCCCGTTACAATTTGACAGAGCTCTAAGTTAAAGGGCTGGCTACCAAAGTGTAGAAGAACTTTGTAGATTAGTAGATTGAAAGATTTGTAGACTGAAATATTTGTAGATTGAAAGATTAGTAGAACTCGCGAATAGTGCCCGTTACAATTTGACAGAGCTCTAAGTTAAAGGCTGGCTACCAAAGTGTAGAAGAACTTTGTAGATTAGTAGATTGAAAGATTTGTAGACTGAAATATTTGTAGATTGAAAGATTGTAGAAAACTCGAAAGTGCCGTTACAATTGACAGAGCTTAATAGGTGACTCCAAAGTGTAGAAGACTTGTAGATTAGTAGATTGAAAGATTTGTAGACAGAATATTTGTAGATTGAAAGATATAATAAACTCGAATAGTGCCGTTACAATTTGACAGAGCTCTAAGTTAAAGGGCTGGCTACCAAAGTGTAGAAGAACTTTGTAGATTAGTAGATTGAAAGATTTGTAGACTGAAATATTTGTAGATTGAAAGATTAGTAGAACTCGAATAGTGCCCGTTACAATTTGACAGAGCTCTAAGTTAAAGGGCTGGCTAACAAAGTGTAGAAGAACTTTGTAGATTAGTAGATTGAAAGATTTGTAGACTGAAATATTTGTAATTGAAAGATTAGTAGAACTCGCGAATAGTTAAATTGACAGAGTCTAAGTTAAAGGTACAAATGTAAAGAATTTGTAGATAGTAGATTGAAAATTTGTAGACTGAAATATTTGTAGATTGAAAGATTAGTAGAACTCGCGAATAGTGCCCGTTACAATTTGACAGAGCTCTAAGTTAAAGGGCTGGCTAACAAAGTGTAGAAGAACTTTGTAGATTAGTAGATTGAAAGATTTGTAGACTGAAATATTTGTAGATTGAAAGATTAGTACAACTCGCGAAAAGTGCCAGTTACAATTTGACAGAGCTCTAAGTTAAAGGGCTGGCTACCAAAGTGTAGAAGAACTTTGTAGATTAGTAGATTGAAAGATTTGTAGACTGAAATATTTGTAGATTGAAAGATTAGTAGAACTCGCGAATAGTGCCAGTTACAATTTGACAGAGCTCTAAGTTAAAGGGCTGGCTACCAAAGTGTAGAAGAACTTGTAATTAGTAGATGAAAGATTGTAGACTGAAATATTGTAGATTGAAAGATTAGTAGAACTCGCGAATAGTGCCCGTTACAATTTGACAGAGCTCTAAGTTAAAGGGCTGGCTACCAAAGTGTAGAAGAACTTTGTAGATTAGTAGATTGAAAGATTTGTAGACAGAACTATTTGTAGATTGAAAGATTTGTAGAAAAACTCGAATAGTGCCCGTTACAATTTGACAGAGCTTTTAGTTATAGGGTTGACTGCCAAAGTGTAGAAGAGCTTTGTAGATTAGTAGATTGAAAGATTTGTAGACAGAACTATTTGTAGATTGAAAGATTAGTAGATAAACTCGAATAGTGCCCGTTACAATTTGACAGAGCTTTTAGTTATAGGGTTGACTGCCAAAGTGTAGAAGAACTTTGTAGATTAGTAGATTGAAAGATTTGTAGACAGAACTATTTGTAGATTGAAAGATTAGTAGATAAACTCGAATAGTGCCCGTTACAATTTGACAGAGCTCTAAGTTAAAGGGCTGGCCACCAAAGTGTAGAAGAACTTTGTAGATTAGTAGATTGACAGATTTGTAGATTTAAAGATTTGTAGATTTGTAGATTTAAAGATTTGTAGATTTAAAGATTTGTAGATTTAAAGATTTGTAGATTTAAAGATTTGTAGATTCAAAGATTTGTATAGATTAATAGATTTAAAGATTAGTGGAACTCGAATAGTGCATGTTACAGTTTTTCAGAGCTGTAAGTAATAGGGTTGGCTTCCAAAGTTTCTCTTAAAGCTTCGTAAGGAGCTGTTCATACAAAAAAATCATCCCAAAGAACTATAAAAAAAATCACGTAACCAAAGTAGTATGATTTCTTTAAAAAAGTAACTATTAAATTTTAATTTTCCATGCTTTTAGATTAATACGAAAAAGTGGAATTATTTCGATGGTTTGAAATTTTAAATGAAAAGAATGTACATCAGTCATCATCCATTTGTTGGATGCTTCATATTTAGAAAACCAAAAATTAATTTCACATTTATATTCAGTACTAATCAAATTTTCACTTTTAGTTATTTTTTAAAAAACGTTTTTGGATTTTAACATTTATATTATTTACTTATAGCTTGTATAATTATTTTGATGCTATCTCTCAGACACGTATTTTTATTCAATGCTATTTTGTAACATCTGTATTGTTATTTTCCTCTGACTCAGAATAAAACAAATATTAAAAAAAACTATATGCTGTTTTAATTTGCTCTTTTCTCATACATACGAAGAAAGAAGTCTTCAGTTATAATAAAAAGATACACTTAATTATTTAAGTTTACTTATGGACAGAATTCCTTGCGTATATTATTATTTGTTACGTCCATTTTATTTTTATTGGTTTCTATATCCTGAAGGCATACTAGACCTTTGGAATTTAAAAATTGCAATTCGTTTAAAAAAAGGATATTGATATTTCTTTTCCATCTTAGAATGAAGAAACTTTTAAGGAATCATTGCACATTTTCATGAAATGGAATATGTTGATGGAAGCACATGATGATTAAAACGGAACTGTTTAATGCAGTTGGTGACAGTAAGTGCAGGTAAACTACATTTCCCCCCTTAAATATGAATAAATGTATTTATTGATTTTTCACACTAAATATTATTGTTTTTTCTTTTTTTAGATAAAAAAGTTCAATAACGAAAATACGCTGTAATTTACTTATATCTAGGAAACTGTTAATTCAAGTAGAATTAATAATTGACAAAATTCATTAAAGCTAAAGGTGCTAATTCTTGAAGTACAATTTTTTTATTCAATTTCGTGTTCCAGAGCAGTGCTCCTCAATATTTTTGCCATTCAGAGGGAGCTGATGTACGTTAAATATGTAGATACTTAAACTGCTTTCCATTGGTGTGGTGTGGAAGTTAGGAAAGGGAGGTTCCAGTTCAGATGTCCTCCTCGTCACTTGATCATAGTTCAAAATTACGAGGTCCGTCGCCAATAGCCCTCCTGTAGCTTTATACTGCAACGTTATTGTCACTGTTATTCACTCTTAACTCCAACCTCTTTATCGCGCGCAGCGGTCAATATTTGGTAATTATACCGCTGCCCACTGAGGCTGGGATTTTGATTGTTTATATTTTAGATGGGTTTGATTTAATAATTTTAAATTAATTCTATTTAAATATGCCTTTAGATTAAGACATGTTTTCAACAAAAAATGCAATTAAAGCAGTGTTTCTCAAACTTTCAATATCTGTGACCCAATTTCCAATTATAGTTTTCAGCGCCCCTTCATTCAATAACATTGTATTAAATTCAATAATAATATGTACTTTGAGGCTAAAGCTACAATACGAATTTAATTATAAACCGTAGAAATTATCAACAAAGAGCACTACCATAGACTCCCTGGTGATTATTAAAACTGTTCTTAACTTTGTTTCGTTAAATTAATTATCAAATACATTGTGCAGTACTGATACATTTAAAAGTGTATTATATCAATGTAAATATGTATTTTATTTTTTACTATACCATAATGTATTTTGTTGTGCTTTCTTTCTGTAAATTAATAATTTGTTTAAGCAACCTTTGTTTTCGACTTTTCGCTATGCTCGCGCCCCCACCTAGGATTAGCACGCCCCACAGTTGGACGTAAGCTGATATAAAGTGATTTATGTAATGTAAAATGATTTCCACGAATAGTCGCACAAATCCTAAAGAAATACACTGTTATGAATGAGAATAAGAATAGATTTAAAATTAAATTCCATGATTATAGACTTAGAATGAATAATGTGTTTCGACTTTCAAAACTGAATTTTAAAGAATAACGACTTTAAAACTGAATCTGATTTGGAATGCAATCATGTGAATTGTATAACGAAAGGATTTCGACTTACTGCCATTTTCCATGCTGGGCGCCTAAACCGGGTGAAAGTCCATTTCCTATGGACGCTTGAGAAAATAAATACAAATTAAAACGATGCATTGAGACCACAAATTAATTCACAAGTTGACTTTTCATGTATATATTTTCTTCACACACAAACTCACACCGTTACATGTAGGGAAAAAAAACATTTCACAACACATAATCACAAGAACAGCGACGCGTCCATTACAACAGAATCCGAATAGAATGTCCTTTTCTCGCCAATCCTACATACTTCCAGAAGAAAAAAAAGTTCAGTTCGTGGCGCCATCTCTGGATGGCGAAAGGAGTCAACTGTTCTTAACATACACGACATAAATAAATTGAAAATAACTTAATATTCTTCGTCGGCCCGCTAACGCTTGATCCTTGTACCGATAAAGATATGCAGCCCGAGGGTTGTGGACCACTGCTATGAAAATCGAAAAAAGATTTAGAAAACGGTTATCATTATCGGGAAAAATCTGATAGATTAAAACGCTAGCAGAGTGTGTATATGCATGTGTGTAAGACAGAGAAAAAAATAATTTCATATTAAGATTCTTAAGTTCCGTGAAATATGACTATTTCAAAATATATATGACTTTTATTTTAAAAAGTACCATTTTGTTTCGTGCTATTTGAACATATACAACCTTGCAACACAGTACGACGACAATAATTCTAAGAATTGTGATAAAAATTATAGAACCATTAGCATTTCTCTAAGAACAAAATGATAAGTGTTAGTAAAGATCCTCATAATTTTAAATCAAAGTAATTGTCAAGGTTATATATATTTTGCTTTTACTGAGATTATTTTGTGCTCCACAAGAAATGAAGACTTTGCGGCCCAGCTCTATTTTATGTGCTATTTTAGAATCCTTGTCGACGTTCATTTAGAAATTTCAAACTAGATGTTTTCTAGGATCAAATGATACACTCAACAGAAATTAGACTGCGATTTCAATCGCTTCTTTATTTAATCAAAAAATAACCACCGAAAAAAAGGGGAAATCTCGAAATGATATATATATATATCTACACTAGCTGTTACCCGCCCGCTTCGCAGGGTATTTCATGATGTTTTATAAATTTCTACTGCTTATATATTATGTATAAATTAATAAAATCTGCATAAGAATATAATTGTAATCTAGCATTAAGAATTCGATGAATTGAAAAATATACTTATACCTGTAACTGTCGCCTGTTGATAAAAAAAAAAGGGCAGAACTCATCTAATTTGTATTTTCTAAAAATCTCTAAAATTGAAGCATAGAATGATGTTTGCTCTACCGTAACTCAAAAACCAAGTGGATTCCCGCAAAAACAATTTTCGGTGGATCTCTACTCCGTAAATTGAACATGCCAGCCAAATTTCAAGTCTAAATCTAACAGAAAAAAGCAAAAGTTTTACTATAAATATCCCCGTAATCCCGTTGAGAGCCGTTTTCCAAAATTACCGCTCTTAGCGGATTTCAATTCAACAAAAGAAAAATGCAAACCAAATTTCATTATTATAGTCCTTGTAGCTCGAAAAAGTAATTTTTTTTTCAATACGTCAGTAACCCCCTACAACCCCAGAACTCTTGATTTGCTTAAAATTTATTCTTAGTGATCCTATTCAACAAAAGAAAATGCTTAACAAATTTCAAGTATATGGTCTAACAATTAAAAACAGAATTTTTTTCTGTAACTCCTCTGACCCCTCGCAAACATCTTTGTAGGTCAATTTTCATTTTACTCTTTGTTAGGGAACTCTATTTCATGAAAAGGAACATGCCTACCAATTTTCAAGCAGGATGATCATGTAGTTTAAAAATGGAAATATTTATCGATTACGCCTCTTAATCTCCCGAAATTAAACTTAGTAGTTGATATTCGCGAAACCCATTTTGTAGCGGTTCTCTACTTTACGAAAGGAATCTGCTTATCAAATTTCAAGACTGTACGTCGAACAGTTTAAAAATGGGGATAATTGTCTATAACGCCACTTGAGCCCCTGCAACGCCACTTCTGGGTCTGTTTTCTCAAAACCCATTTTGTAGGGGAATTGCACTCTATGAAAGGAATCTGCTTAGCAAAATTTGAAGACTGTGCGTCCAATTAATTAAAAATGCAAAAAAATTATCAATAACGCCCTTTGAACCCCCGCAACACCACCTAGGGGTCGATTTTCACAAAACACATTTTGCAGTGTATTTCTATCCTATGAGAGGAATCTGCTAACCAAATTTCAAGACTGTGAGTCTAACAGTTTAAAAAAAGAAATAATTATTTATATCTGCCCTTAACCCCCCGCAACACCCCTTGGGGGTTAATTTTCTCCAAACCCGTTTTACTCCATGAAAGAAACATTCCTACCAATTTTCAAGCAGGTAGGTCAAATAGTTTAAAAACGAAAATATGTATCTCTTACGCCACTTATTCCCCTGCAACGCCACTTAGAGGTCTGTTTCCACAAAACCTTCTTATAGCTGATCTCTACTCTATGAAAGAAATCTATTTATCAAATATAAAGACTGTGCGTCTAATAGTTTAACAATGGAAATAATTATCTATAACGCCCCCTTAAGTCCCCTCAACGCCACTTGGGGGCAATTTTCACGAAACCCATTTTTAGCGTATCTCTACCCTATGAGAGGAATCTGCTTACTAAGTTTCAAGACTGTACGTCTAATAACTTAAAAATAGGAATTTATAACGCCCCTTAAACCCCCGCCCCCGCAACACCCCTTGGGGGTCAACTTTTTCAAAACCCATTTTGTAGCGGATATTTACTTCAGGAAAGAAACTTACCTACCAATTTTCAAGCAGGTAGGTGAAGTAGTTTAAAAACGGGTATATTTATCTATTACGCCCCTTAATCCCCCGCAACGCCACTTAGAAGTCTGTTTTCACAAAACCTGTTTTGTAACTGATCATTATTCTACGAAAGGAATCTATATATTAAATTTAAAGACAGTGCGTCAAATAGTTTAAAAATGGAAATAATTATCTATAACGCCCCCTAAGCCCCTGCAACGCCACTTAAAGGTCGATTTTCCGCCAACTCATTTTGTAGCGGATCTCTACTCTCTGAAAGGAATCCGCTTACCCGATTTCAAGATTGTACATCAAGTAGTTTAAACATGGAAACAATTATTATTAAAGCCCTTAACCCCCCGTAACGCCCCTTGCGTTTTGAATTTCGGAAAATCCTTTCTTAGCTGATGTTTACTCTATCAAAGGAACATGTCTACCAAATTTCAAGTCTGTAGGTTGAATAGTTCTAGAGATTTCGTGATTAGTCAGTCAGTCGCTTTTCTCCTTTATATATATAGATATATGAGAATTGATTCCTCAGTTCTCCACCAGAATGCAGCACCTTCGCCCCTGATACCCCTAGTCGCAGATCACTAAGACAGACGGGAGTTGGACCGAAAACTCTCGCGCAGGAAAAACGTCTAACCGAGGCTCTCGAGGAGAGACGAACCTCTGATTGTCTGATCACGAGTAGGCGACCAGATATACCATAAATATACGGGAGTGCTGTTTATAGATGGATGAACTCTCTATAACTCTGGAAAACGGAACTGTACCTTTCATTTTAAATATTTCATTCATGAACCTGTCATACCTCATCTTCACCAAATAAACGGATATTCTGTTATTCAAGTGGTGTGTTTGAGTAAACCAACCCAGCACACCCCCCCCCACATATATATATATATATATATATATATATATAACTTTCGTCTTAAATCTGAAGCTACAATCAGTCTCAATGTCGTTGCTAAGTGGCTAAAGCTCGTCTTTCAGGTTATTGTCTTCTTTTAGTCTCTCTCCGTCACTCGTATTTTTCTACATCTCTTCGTCCGGTCTGTTTCTGGGGATCTCCGCACGCATACCTGAGAAGCGCCCTCCACCAGGTGTTAGGGCACTGACAGGTGCGCCCATCTCTCATGAGGGATTCATATATATATATATATGTGTGTGTGTGCGTGTGTGTGTTTGGTGTATTGAATAATGTATAAGTTGTTACAAACCGTTTTAATATTATTAATCATTTCATTAGTGTCTATATTTTGAATTTTTATAATGTTTTTCATGTAACAATATTAATTATTACTACGATGGCGCGGCGAAGTAGATTTTAACATACATTTACTACCTTAGTATTTGTATGATATCTTGTATTTTTATTTAAACTATGTTATTGTTTTATATGACAATATTTTCCAACATATAATACAAATGGATAAATTATATGTTAGCAATAATACATATCTAATATTATGAAAGAATGGGAGGAAACGTGTAGCTCCTGTCCTAGAAGACATTAATATTTTAAAACGCTAGTGTGCATTTATGTATAAGGAGTTTTATTAGATCAATTAATATTTTTGAATGTTGTTATTTTGCTTGCTGTTATAATTTCGTTTATTTTATTCTATTTTGATTTTATTATTCATATTACTTATAAATCTGCCTACTGTGTATAATATGTGTTTCTATATAGTTATATGTATTGTTTTTTATACATTAAAAATTGATTAAGTTAGTAAGAGAGAAAACCCACGCAAGTAATTCCTCTTAAAATAAAGGGGGGGGGACGCAAATGTAAGGATAATTAAATTAGATCTAAACTTAAACTCCCTATGTAACACTTAACTTTTATTTTCCGTTACATCTTCAAGTCTTAAATTAAACACCCAATTATTTCTTTAAACAGATAGTCCAAACAGAACACTTCTAATACCAGATTATTATTTTTAAGGCTCATATGTCATCCTTAACATTCAAGTATAACCTTTAATTAACAAAAGTACTTAACACATCTGGACATAAGTAGTAAATCCAAGTAAACTTTACTTGGCTCTGTTTTTTCTCAGCGTAAGGTCTGTCAATGGTTCGCTGTGAATAAAACCATTTATTTTTTTTAAAAAAGCTTGGTGTTGACTTGAAACACGGCATATATATATATATTCTACATTTGGCCCCACTCTGTTAGAAATGCTTCTATCGATCTTTTCTAATTATTTATCTCTCCTCAGAAAGAAACCTTACTTAGAAAAATTAAAATATGCATTGCTTAAGAATTTTTGTATATTTGGAGAACTTTTTTTTTAAAAAAAAGAACAAGTTCGCTAGAAGTTAGAAAAGAATAAGGAAAAGAACGAAAGGGTCGCACTAAAAAAAGGAATCGTACTTTTTCTCAAAGCTAATTTAAGGACAGCATTGTTTGATACTAACCGAAACCGTCCTCATATTGCAGTTTTTCTATACGACAGTAAGGATTCTGCCAGACCGAATCTTCCGAGGCCTTAGAATCATTACGTTAGCATGCTGTGGAAGTTTCTCAGATATTGTCCTGTAGTAATTTGGCAGGGTTTCAAAATTCAGAAGTACATTGCCAAAATCCTCGCTCGTCTTCAGACTGTGACGTTCACAAAAAAATTAACAAATGATTCCCTCTCTTACACTCACTTGTAAAATGATAATAAAAATTCACTCCTCATGCTTTACTTATCTACATATCAACATAATCACTACGTTAATGGAATGGTGTAAAATTGTGAGATAGATATTAGAGAAAACATGTAATATTTAATATGTTTTGGAACAGTTCACACATTTTGATATTTTCCATTATACTCTTCAAATTAGCTATTAGAGCATAAAACGCTTTGTTGAGTGGTTAAGTTTGAATTGGGGTATATTTTCCGAAATGCATAAAATCAGTTATAAAAAGTCTAGTTCAGTTTATAAAAACTTAGTATTATATTTTGTACGAAAAAATATGATAAATCCTTATGCTTACAAAATCCTAAGGTAGCTTTTCATTAGGAATAAGTACAGAGACAATAGAAAAAGTGTGATAAATGTAAAATATTGAATATTATTATAAAATTATAATCACTTCTGTCAGTAGTTCTGCACTTGTTGCAAACATTTTTCAAAGCAATTATATTTGAAATCCTGTCCAGGCACTCCGTGGCGTTGTGCATTAACTTTTCTTTAGGTCCAAAGTGGGTCCCTTTCAAAAGTAATTTTAACTTCGGGAATAGCCAAGAAAAATAGAGGTTATCGAAAATCCCCTTGAATGCTAAGTTTTGAAGACAGACACTGAATTGGATATTAAGATTTGGCGGGTGCATTATTAGGATGAAACTGAGAATTTCTCTCCGCCAAATGCATATTCGTTGGTATCACACAGCATCGCGAAAGAAACAAAGGATCTCCAAGTACTATTTCTTGGTAGTGATTCCAACTTATGGTGTTGTAGCGTCACCTCTTTGAGCTCTTGGACACCTGCGACTTCCTTCCCTCGGTCGAATCAGTTTTTAGGAGAATTGATCCCCACATGTGCAAAAACACCTGAAGTCGTTAATATATTGCACGAACGTGTCTTAGTCAACCCTGGCAACCTTAGACACGAGGAGGAGCTCACTCTACTTACGGCCGGATGAAACGATAAGAAAAGGCACCGACAGCGGTCCTAGAGGTAGAGGGGGCCAAGAGAGAAACTAGAGTTCGAGCGGAAACTTCGCGGTGAACAGACCACAAGACTCCTCTCTCACAAAGCAATAGAAATTGGGACTCTAAAATAATATAATTGTACTAAGTTGCAAATTAATGTAAATAATAGCTGTGACTTAATTAAACAAAATGTTTATTTTTTCAAACTAACTTTCACGCTACCTTTATTTGTTTCAAACGTCACAGTGTGCATACTCGTGATGCAGCAGCCCACAGAAGGAATCAATAGAACCTTTACATTACTGGCCGCCCATTTAAAGTTTAGACGACGAATGGTGTCTCATAACATCGTTCCCGAAAGCCTGTTAAATCTTGAAAATAGTTTCCACATGGGTAACAATGCAGTATTGCAGTAATACAGTAAGTCGTCAGTAACAGTAATCCGTTTCATCGTTTTACCAAAGATCAAAATCTGACAAGCATTATCTATACATTTCTTAAACAGAGGTCGACTGCGACCTATTGAAGCATTTTGTGATTTAAGGAAAATTAGCACGTTTGCATGAGTATCTCATCTGTCAAAAATTACGCATAACTCACTAATAACATTTTTACATATTTCTGCCATAACAATCAACTGTACAACTAACAATAAAAAAAAATTTAATGAAGGACTCGAATTCAATTTGAATAACAATATTTTTAATTTTATGTCATTTATATCAAAAATTGCTTAAACAGCATGGATTGTTTTTCAAGAATAATATATTTAATTTCTTAGCAATATATTCTTAACATATTCTTCTAAGGTATTTGATGCATCGCGTATTTTTACTCATGCTGAATCATTTGTTAAGGTAATTTCTTAGTAGGGAGAGCAGTAACAATAATTTATTGTTAGTAATTATTTCAGTTGTAGCTAAGGTTTTAAATAATAATCACTTTCTTAATTAAAAATTTCTGTAGTGAACACTTTCTTAAACATTAATTAATGATAAATTTTCCCCCTCACAATAAACATACCCTAGAAATACTATTCCATTAATTTCTTTTGAAATATTTTATGAAATAAAGGGTTTTAGATGCATACATAATTTCATAAAATAAACTTGAAAAGGATTAATAATACCTATAAAATAATTATTAAATAGCCGTAATAAATAGTATTAATACAACTTAATAAATAACATTATATATATATAATGCATATATATATGTATATATATATATTGCATATATATATATACATATATATATGCAATCGTGGTTCCTAAGACCAGGAGTTTGCTCTATTACTACTGTGGCTAAGACTATTCTATCATGACTATAGTTATCTTAGGTTTATAACTACTTTTTTTGTATATTTTTGTAATATATATATGGCATTTGAAGTCAAAATAAAATGTAACCATTTTTTAAAAAACTTATTCCTTTGAATACATCAATACATCATTTTTTCCAACACATTTTGTGACTAATAAGTGATTGAGTTTAATTTTGCAAAAAGTTGTGCTAATGAAAAATTGCGGAAAAAATAATCAAAAATTATAGAAAAATAATAATAATGAAGAAATTAAAAAAAAGAAAGAAATGTCAAGAAAATGTGTAAATCTTTTATTAAAACTGTATAGGAAATACACTGTTTTTATTTCAGGATTTAAACAAAAAAAAACTGTACATTAAAATATCTTTAAAAACAAATTACGATTGGATCACATTGATGTACTGAATATGAAAGGTCAAGTAAATTTACTTCGGGGATGTCATATTAATATTACTGGTCAGCATTACATTTCCAACTAATGACCATAAATATAATAATATGCCAAACGCTGAGTCAGTTTTAAGTCCTTGATCCCATTTAAAAGTTTGTATTTTTAAAAGATTCCTATATACCGAGAAAAAAAAACTTTTTTATATAAAACTAAATGTTAGAAAATATTTTATAATTAATTATAATGGCTACTATAGAGAACAAATTTTAATGCTTTGCCCTGCAAGCATTAACAATTTGTAAGTTTATGATTTAAGTGACAAAAATTTATTTTACTAACTTAAACTTCTTTTAATTCTACCCAAAAAATTTTTTTAAGAAAAACCTTAAAATTAGTTTTTATTTTGGCAGTTTTATACATTCGTATTATTTATTATAGCTTTTTGTTCTGTTTCCATTAAAACACACACTCATCTTTTAATATCACTCTGGGGGGAAAATGTTTTAATTATGCAACTCTGCTACAAAAATGTATACAAAAAATAAACAAAAGTTCAAAGATATTAAGAAATTCATCTGCTATATTCATCAACTCAACGGCTTGAATTTTCAGGTTCTTTTGTCACAAATTACACAATTTGAAACCTTTTATCCACTTATAAATTTCCACATTTTGTATGATTGATTAATCAATAAACAACGACATACTATCTACCAGCTCAGAACTTTTATAACATTCAGATGTTGTTAATTTTTATGACACTCTGCCATTTCCATGAGATTTGTATCGAATATGTAAGATATATGAATACACCTTGGATAAGAGATCGCGGTTTTACACGCGTTTTATGAAGTTATGACACACATTACATTCTTTTTATAAGTTTTTATGCATTATTTTTATAATACTCAGAAATTTCTCAAACATTTTCATTAGGTTAGCTTCCCATTTTTTTATTTTATTATTTTTTTATATTTACTGATACTTTCTGAACATTTGCATGTTACATTACGAAAGAAGAAATATAGATATCATAAAACTGTTTTAATCCAAATTCCGAAATTGCCTTTTTTTATTTATTATATAGATTCGATTTTTACTTTTTGTTTCTTTGTACTTTGCTACTATATTTCATCGATTGATTCATTTCGTTGAGTTATTTCCCTGAAAATATACACATACTCTATCTCTCTATATGTATGCATATGTATGTAGATAAGTATCTAATATCTACTAAGAATTAATTGGATTTCTATGCAAATATGGTAATTTTCTGACTCGTTATATAAAGTAGTTAGAAGACAACGCTAGAATCCTTTGAATGCATAATGCTTCGTAGTTCGGAGGTCTCCGGTTTCGAAAAAAGTTTTATTGTAGACTAACACAAGAATAAACGAAACTTAGTGTATTATATGCATACATATACAGTCGACTCTCAATTATTTGAAGTTGGAGGGACCAATGAAAAACTTCGAATTATCAAGAGTTGAATTATCAAAAGGGTAGAAAAATACACGAAGAGAAATTTGTTTTTCTAACACATTTAAATTTGAAGCTATGTTATAAAACAACAAAACAACAATTGCACATATGTATAAAATTATTTTAAAGTATTTTTAAAAAGTACATATTATACAGTATAAATATTTTACAGAAGTTAAAAATCATGTATTAAAAGAATGCATTCAATACATTCATACTCAATCCTACGCATCTCTTCTTCACAATAGCGGAGAATCCTTTCTGAACACATGTGTAACAAAGCCACGTGTTAAACGAAATATATGGACGGCAGACAACAGGTGCGGTTGGTATATTGTCCACTTATGAAACAATAAAAGTGTATTTTCGCCAGGAATCAGAAAACACTAAGAAGGGGTAGCAGACAGGGGGTCATCAAAGGGGCTTCGTTACAGGGAAGACACGCAGAGACAACACAATGCGGAACTTATAAGCTCAACCAGTTTATTACAGGACTGCAGATGACAGAGTGAGTGTTCGAATGGTCGAGGGTTTTATAAGATAATTTCGATTTATTACGTGTTGTAGTCTGAAGAGTCACAGATTTTACTTCGAAATATTGAGTGTATCAAAACGTATTGCTTTAGTTCGAAATCTAGGGACTGAGCATATACTTCGAACTCTCAAGAGGTTCGTATTATCGATGGTTTGAATTGTCGGGTGTCAACTGTATATATTTGTATTGATATCTACTAGAAGGACAGAAATAATTTGAACACCGAAGGTAAAAGAAACCCAATCATAGTATATTAGAACTTAAAAATCTGAATGTTCCAGTATTTTTAGTGATACTGAGACTTAAGACAGCTTTTAATGATTTACATAAAAGGGGGTTTTAATCAGTTTTATGGCTATCCAACGTTCTCCCTCTCTGTTTATAATACTGAGCGAAATCCTATTGAAAATAATGGATAAAAGTGCTAAGTATATTGCAAAAAAATAATAATTTACCTAAAGTTGTATTCAAAAATGCATTGACCAAGATAAATCTATATGCAATAAACATTATTTCCTGATAGTGAGTTCAAACAGAGATCCAACAGAATAATATTACTGGCTGAATCGTAGCATAGCAATTCATATAAAAATAGGGGTACTAAAATATTTGTAAACTAAGTGTATGAATTTAAATACTACACTTACAGGAGTAACACTCGAAATATTTCTGTATTTGCCCATACTATAATACTAAGGTTAAAAATGCAATTTTTGGAATATATTATTTTTTTAAAGATAATTGTTCTGTTCTCTATATACTAAATATGTAGGTAATTAACAATAAATCAAACTGAAATATGAGTATTTATAACATATATTTTTAATAATAACACAAATTATTAATCTACAAATAAGAATTGAATTTATACAATTATGAATTTTCTAATACAAATATTTATTAATAAAATTAACTAGAAATTTGAAACTAGAAATTTATTATAGGTTGCATATAAATATAATAATATTTCTAGATTGATACATGTATATTTCTTCACAGTTGGGTGAATGATATTGAATTTTAATTCATCTCTCTTGTCATAAATATTAGTATTGATTACTTTATCTTTTAACTGTATTTGAATATGTAGAAATTTTGTACTGAAAAGTTGTTATTATTCGTCTGTATCAAATTAAGGTAATAAGAATAATATAACGCTTGGTTTGAAATTCTCATTCTCTGTCTGTCTCTATCTTTATGTTTCTATTAAAACCTTAATACATAATGTCAATATATTTCATTTTGCTAAAACTCATTTATTAACGGTGCATTTAGAGTTTTAATTGATATGTATTGCAAAAATGAATACCTACAATTTAAAATGCAGTTTTGATCGTGAAATTATTGTGAAGTAATAGTTTCAGGGAGCCTATGTCAATATTAGTTAAAGAAAGAAATATCTAACCCTAAGATTTAGGAGAATCTTAAATTAAATTCATTCAACAATTTCGACAAAACGTCAATTTGAAAAAAAAAATATTAACGTTTTATTTGTTCCTTTAAGCAAAAAAAGTGTGTAAAAATAATTGAATTTTTTTTTTACACTTTGAACTATGGCAGTTCTTAAAATTTATGAAGGCGCATTTAAGAAACGGTTTTTCCCCTTTATTTATCTTTCAAATGGAAGACTTTAAAAGCCTTTATAAAGAAATATTTAGATAATATATGCTGTTAAATTTACAATAATAAATAAGAATAAATAAAGTAATACATATACATGTTCAAAAGAAATCAGATTTAAAAAAGATAAAGTCGGAAATTCAGGTATGTTTTTCGTAAAGCAATGAAGAAATGTTTGTCAAACATGTAAGTAAATGTGCAGTTAATAGTTTTTTATTGCAAGCTTCAATTCAGATGCAATTTAAATAAAAGTAACATTTCTTCTTCATTTTTATTAGAATTTATGTAAAAAAAAAACGTAAAGAATAACTGAAACTTTTTTTTTCTTATCAAAATTAGTTTAACTTCTTCAGCGTTTCCTTTCAACTTAAATGTTACAAAGTTCTATTGTTTATTCAAATAAATCACAAAATCTCATTGTAATCTCAATAAAAACAGCACATAAATGTTAAATATGGAACATTTATAGGCTCTGTTATTGTTTACGCTTCCCTGCCATTATAAATCACTCTTTAGGGCATCCACTTTGTAAAGTTATTCCGAGTTTAGTTTCGCCGGTAAAATGGTTTTCTCCCTAAAGCTTAGCGCTAGAGCGCGCTCTGATCGTTTGCTTTTGCGCCCGTTTTCTCCTGCTTGAGCCCTGTAAAATGACAGGTTTGAGGTATTCTTCCAACATTTGTGGAAAAGCTTTGCAGGGAAATGGTTGGCTCACGAGAACTATCAGAAACTTCCGCCGGCCAATGAAAAACCTTCAATTCCTCGCAGGAGAAAAGATTTGTGTTAAGATGACTTTCCTGCAGGTATGTTTCAGTTTATACATAATATCTATTGCACATATTTCTTCCTTTTTTATACTTTTTTATATTTTACTATGGGATTTTATGTATTATTGTGAAAAAGATTTTTTTTTTCTCATTGTGAAAAGTTTTTTTTTTCTACGTATGTGTTTTGCGATTAAATTGTTTGTTGAGTTTTTCATATTTATTTCAACTCATTTTATAAAAATTCAATATTAAGTTTTTTTTTTTGGGAGGTAACAAAAATTACTGGAGAATGCTCTTTCGTACTCTCTAGTCTAGTATAGTTAAATAGTTTATACCAAATTTATTTACTACTTTTAAATAAATTTTAATTTTATATAGCATGATTTTTTCCCTATAAATTCCATTATATTTTATTTTAAGCCCACTGTATTTATCTTTGAAGACAGTGTTTGTAAAATGATTGAGATCGCTACTTAAAAGATAGTGCAGAAATAAATTATTTTGATTCCATGAAAATTAAAATATTATTAAAATGTATTTTCTGTATCTATTCCGTTACTTTTAAGTTTCTTTACCATAAGCATTTATTAAAAAAAAAACAAAGTTCTCGTGTTATATTAACAATTAACATGCACGCAAGTTAACTTTCTTAAAGTACTTAAAACTGCAATATTTCAAACATTATTTACTACACTTTAATTGCAAATATATCATTCAGAGCCTCATTTGTATATAAAATATTACTGAATGTAAGAAGATGCGTCAACATTTTCCTGTAGTATAATTTATACAACAGGACAACACAATGTAGCGTCAAACATTTTCAAAAAGTTTTAAAACTACACTATGCCATTCTTTTTTTTTTCTGTCTGAGTAAAAGTTTCTTGAATTTAGATAAATGTATCAAATACTAAATTGATTGTTCTTAACAAGCATACACTAGTGTTTTTTTATGTAATGATACTAAATACCATTAACGGAATTATTTATTAAATACATTTAAAAACAAAATAGCTAAATAATAATTAGTTAAAGTGTCATTAATTTGAATACAAATATCGGAGAAAAATTATATTTATTTTTAAGAAACTGTACGATAGCCTAATTTTTCTTGGTGGAAAAATGTGCATGAACTTGCTTTTGGAAGGGGTATCAAACTGCAGAGCATGGTAGAGAGAAACATTTTTACATTCTGCCTCTCAAAGTTTGAAACTTTATTTTAGTGACTTGTCTTCATGTCCTAAAATGTCTATGAATATTATGTCTGGTCTTTGCTATATAGTGAATAAAATTATGATGTTAAAATTTATTTTCTAATGTGCGTCAAAAAGCATAAAGGTGTACAATTTTCAGAGAGAATAATAACTTATAATAATGTCTAATTGAAAATAAAATTAAAACATACATATCCAAATATTTTTTTAAAAAATTTATTCATATTCTACCTTTATTTAATAAACGATTCTGTTAATGAATTTTTATTTATAAATTAAAAAAATTTTACTCGGTAATAAAATGTCCTTGATAATTTGAGGCATTATAACGTAGAAAAAGACATGAGTACCTTTTTCAAAATAGATGAGACCGGAAAATTCTGAAATAAAAAAAAATATTCACTTTGAATTAACTAGCATGCCAAGCAGTAAGTGAGTAACAATCCAGTGTATTATTAACGTACGCAATTCTTTGAAATTTTGAACAATTCAAAGAGAAATTAGCAAATTCGAAATTATTAAGAATAGTGCAATTTAATAAGCTGGTGGCATATTTTAGTCGCTAATAATTATAAGTTTAGCAAATTAGATTTTAATTCCAGGGCAAAGCCTTGTTCAGAACTTATAAACATATTTCGAGAAAGAGATTCTAGAATAAAAAGTCTACAATTGCCTTTATATCTACACGTACCAGCTTAGAATTTTGGAAACATATTTTAAGGGAGAAAAAAATTACTACATGTACTATTTTGAAAAAGTTGATATTTAACAATAAAAATTAATTTTTAGAAAAAAACTAATCATTTCAAAAAGGCTTATTTCTTGATTTTTTCCAACATTGTTTTTGTTCGTTTTTTTTAGATTCAATCAACCAAAAATGAGATTTTATCCGAATGTTTATAAAACAAAAATTATATTATATCATATGAATTTATAAGCTATGAATATATTCCATTTACAAATTATGAATATCCTTGCCCTAATTTTAAAATTATTTCTTCTTGCAATTTCTTAAACGTCCCTTTATAAATTGTCAATATATTTAGAATGAAATATGCAACAGGTATGATTTATCTCGCAAACTCATCAAAAGAAAGCGAAGCATTCGAAAATTAAATACCTGAAATTCCGTTAGGAAGACAGAAGGCATAAATAGGAGTTTCTTAAATCACGAATGATATCCAAAGGAATGTTTTTTTGCATTGTCATGGTTCTTATTTAATGAGATGTTTTGGAATGTTTGGATTCTTTCTGGATTTTGTTCTTAAATTTGTTAAACAAAGTTTGAAAAACAGTTTTCTATTTTAATATCATTCTATTCTAAGTTATATAATGTGGTTCATTTACAAGAAGCAATGTTATACCGTATAGTATTCACCCTTTGGGGACAAATAAATTATCATTAAAATGTATGAAAATTTCGCCTTACCTAATATAGCCATAAAAACAAAGGAAACTTTGAATTATAGAAATTACTTTGCAACTTTGATATATAAAATAAGTTAATTTCTAAAGTAGAACAAATGTTACTATACCTAAATTGTAGATAATATATCGGTTCACAGAATTATAAATGTTGTATTGAATTTGTTAATAATTTTTGCCCTGAAATGTAAGCTATTAGATTTATAATAATTCTGTAAAGGTATATTTTTTGGAAGTCATTTGTTTATATTTTTTTATCTGAAATATTAATTTGTCTTCATATAGTGCAGGCATTTAATACAAGACATCTATAAGTTATCAAAACTTTTTACTTAAGAAATCTCTACACTTTAAATGTTTCCATATCTATACAGGTGCATTTAACTTTGAAAAAACATATTTAAATATTTAATGAGAATGTATATCTTGTTTGTTTTTCAATAGTTCTCTATTACATTAGAAATTAAAATTTTAACAATGTGTTTGTTACCATTGAATGATTTTCAAAAAACAAACACCAATAATAACACTTATTGAAATGTATTTTAAATTACGATTTTTTAAAATAAATTTATAAAATCATCTAGCATTGTTTGATTCTCTTAATAATTAAAATTGAAACTACTGTTTTACTTTTAAGGTGACCAAACGCGTACGGAGTATTTTTTTTTAAATAACTTGATAAAGCATTATAAATTCTTTTTTATAAATCATTACAAATAAATACTAACATTTAACTAACAATATTTTTTTAAAAAATTATCTTAATTTTACAAAAATCACAATAAAAGCTAAATTTTAGCAACATTTTTGAAAAACTTCCTGCAATTAGGGGGAAAAGTAATAAACTTATATCAGTAAAAGTATTTTTAAAACAAATTAGATGCATTTATCTAGAAAATATACTGAGTTTTTTACTTAAGTTTTATTAAAATTTAAAAACTTTAGAGCAGATTAAGTAAATATAACAGGAAGTATAACATTCTTTTTGTGACCATTAAATAAATAACAACCAATAACTCAAAAATATCCATACAATAATAAATATTCTAGTGCATTTTTAAAAAACTGATATAAATATCAGGTTCAAAAAGACACCCATAACATTTTGAGTTATCAGATTCGCCATGATAGATTTTGAACACAATTTAAATGCCCAATTCTGGTAAATTTATTACTTCCATTTTTTTATTTTATAAAATTAATTGTAATTTAACCTCTAGGTAGCGTAGAAACCAAACAAAGTGTGTTGTGTGAAACTAAAAGGTAGGTAAATTTAATAAAATAAATATATATATATATATTATCGTTAAAGTTTATAATTCAGCTATTTCATAGAATAACTAGGTATTTCATGAAATAACTAGACACGTCAGTTAAAGTATGTAATAGATGAAAAATTTCATACTTTATCTAGTTATTCTATGATGTAACTAGGAATTTTATGAAACAACTAATAGGATAGAATGTTAAATTGAAAAGCAAACAACTTCAAAGTTATTTTATAAATTAATTTATCACAAATAGCTAACATCTCTCGAAAAATACATGTTATTCCTTTTACGGATGAATAATTTTATTAATAATTAGGGAAAGCAGATAATATAATTTATTATTGCTCATATTGCCAATATTAAACAGAAAGAGGAAAAATATGTTGCAAAAATATAGATTATATTTAAATATTATCAACAAAAATACATGCTGGGAAGAAAAGCTGCTGCTTCATAAAAGCATTGTGTAAACTTTTTAAAACAAAAATGTAAGAGAATATTAATTTAATTTTATGAGATACCTTTATTTTATTTTTCATTATTTATAAGAGCAAGGAGTGCTGTGATGGCACTTTGATTGCACTGATTATTATTTTGGAAACAGGCACACTTTTTACTATTACACATTTTTTTACGTGAACATTTTTTTAAAATTCTTTTCCTGTACCGCATCTTTTAGCTGTTGCAACAGATCGAAGCGTTGTATCAATATTTGGAACTTCTGCCAATGGAAATGAACTCTCACTGACATATACTTAACTGTTATCGAGAGTATAATTGCATTTCTAGTTCCCAATTACAAAAATCCTTCCCAAAGTAGCTCGAACTAGTTTAAGAAACTTTCGAGCGCCTTATTTCATACTTAAACGATCAAGTAATCGTTATTCTATTGAATACCTAGTTAAATTGTAGAATTCAATGATTTTATATAGTTTAACTAACTTGTTCAGTTATTTCATGAAATACCTAGTAATTCTATAAAATAACAGATTTCACATTTGAACGGTAACATATATTCTATATTTGTTTTGATCGAGTATAATTATTTAAACGTCTTCGGATACCTAAACGTGAAGTACATTTTTTTTTGCATATGGTTTCAGACTTTATCGCAGAATTACCCATGATTCGCTTAATTCATCCAATAAGATTCATAATTTTGAGCCATGACTAGATGACTAAGGTACTTGATCAGGCACTTAATTCACTTCGACCATATCGTGCTAGGCTGAGTATTTTGGATATGCTTGCAGTGTGTTATCTCTACCGAAAATGAAATTATCGTATTATCATTACCACTAAAAAAAAGACGTTGAATGTTTGGTTGGATAATTGCGCCTTTAAATCGCGTTTTGAAGCAGCACTAGAGATTTTCGCACTGTATTATTGAGATGTACTTGAAAATAAAATGTAGCTGAGGTGATCTCCCCATTCCAAAAAATTCCATATCGCTTAAACTTGAAGACACTGAGTCTCAAAAGATTTGTGTGCATTAGCACTTCTACATGGCGAGTCTTTAGCAACACAAAGACTCGATCCAAAATCTCTACAGAAACAACGCTGGTCAGAATGACCACTATGATGACCCATCTACTACGGTGAGAAAAACATGGCATTAGTCCAGCATTTCTCAAACTGTGGAACACGTTCCCTTAGAGGGGGGAGGGGTTGATAGCCCTATGTGGGTGCACGAGCATATCGAAAAGTCGAAAACAATTTTTTTATAATTCATTCAAAGAAAGTAAAACAAAATACATATTCTGACATTATAAAAAAATAAAATACACATTTACACAGATACGAGGGTTGTTTTTTAAGTAAGGTCCATTTGTTTGTTTTTTAAAATAGCAACAATATTTTGTTTCAAAAAACCTTTATCTTAGGATTGTGCATACTTTTGCCTATTTTTATACATAGTTGCTGAGTTTATTAATGCACTTGTCATACCTTAGAACTAAGTTTTGAAAAATCCCCTTCAAAGAAGTCCGCCACCTGGTCGGACAGCCAAGAGTTCACGGACGCTTTCACTTCTTAACGGCGTGGCATGCTGTCAAAAGGTGTTTTTCTCCTCCACGATAACGCAGGGCCTCACACTTCTCGAAAGACTGGACGTAATCGAATCTTTTGGCTGAGAGATTTTGGACCATGCACCATACAGCCCCCACCCTGATCCTCTAATTATTTTCACCTTTTTCGGTACATAAAACACAGCCTTGGTGGGAAGCGATTCAGTGACAACAAAGAAGTGAAAGCGGTCGTGAACTCTTGGCTGTCCGACCAGGCTGCAGACTTCTTTGAAGAGGATTCTCAAAACATAGTTCTAAGGCATAACAAGTGCATTAATAAACTCGGCAACTATTTAGAAAAATAGACAAAAGTATGTACAATCCTAAAATAAAGGTTTTTTTTGGATCAAAATATTGTTGTTATTTTTTAAAAAAACAAACGTACCTTACTTAAAAAACAGCCCTCGTATAATACACTAATACATGTATCAGTACTGCACAACGTATTTGATAATTCATTTAACAATACTAAGTTAAAGAACAAGTTTAATAATTACTATTGACCCCATGGACTTGTCATATATAAATTTATATATACAAATTTCAAAACATTTCTTGTTAATTTGTACGGTTTATAATAAGGTCATACTGTAGGTTCAGCGTCAAAGTATATTATTTTTTGAAATCAATACATTATTATAGTATGGAGCGGGGGGGGGATGAAAATTATGTTTGAAAATTAAGTCGGAAATATTGGAAGTTTGAGAAGCACTGTTTTAATGTAAGTAAGAGTTACAAATTGCCATGAAGAATTTAATTTGGATCAAATTTCTATACAAGTTCTTTGTTCGGAATTGCCAGTACTATCCTTCAAAAATACCCTTATCCAAATAGTCTCTATCCTTCAAAAATACCCTTATCCAAAAATCAACCGATTACTCAGTTGTAGCACTAAACAAAACCCAGTTGTAGAGGAAATATAATAATGAAAATTTAAGAGTAAAAAATGAGGTATAAAAAATTAATTTTGATGTTTTTTTATCTGTTTCGGGGGAGTTTAAATTGAACTTACATAAAAAAGATAAACCCACATGATTTTAATATTGTTTATTAAATAAAATTATTAAAAAACTATCAATTATAAAATAAACATTCCACCACAGACTGAAAACTGAAAATAATGGACAATTTTGCATAATTGTTAGAAAAAATTATATCAAGATTTGAAAATATTGAAATGTTATCAATTGGAGCAAAAGCATAAAATGAAACAAAAGACGAGAGTAAAATATATATATATATATCTAAGCTGACAAAAATATGAAGTGAAAACTAGTATTCTCATTTTAAAAAGTCAAATATTTTAAGAACAATAACAGAGAATAATTAATATTTTTAAGCAAATGAGCCTTAAATTAATAGATATCTGAAATGAATACAAGACATGCAAAAAGAAATTATAACCGTAAAATCTGGCGTATAACGCGTACTTTCAACACACACAAAAAATTGGAGCAAAATTCACAGGTGCGTATATGTGCCGGATATATAAGTGAGATCTTTGAAAATAAAAAAAAAAAAGAAGAAATATGAGCACAGAAAAATTAGACTACTTAGATCGAAATAATATTTATTTAAAATATAGGACATTCCTCATGAACTTAAAGTGTTGTGGCTCTAGAATTATGCTATTTTTTTTTCAAATGACCCGAATAAATGACTTCAAAACATAAAATAATTTCACTCATACATTTCAGAATTACGGAAACAAACTAGAAAACAAACTATTTATCTAGAAAATGTACCAAAATTTTAATTTTTTATTAAAATTTGAAAATTTTAGAGCTGATTGAGTAAACATTATAAGAAATATTACATTTTTATGAGACCATTATTTAAATAACAAGCCATAACTCAAAAAGTATTCATACAATAAGAAATATTTTAGTACATTCTCTAGAAAATAACGTAAATGTCAGGTTTAAACAGTTTTATAGAAATACATTCGTAATATTTTGAGTTATCAGACTCGCCATGATAGATTTTGAGCAATTTAAATGCCCACTTCTGGTAGATCAAAAACCCACTTCCGGTTTTTCTAACTTTATAAAATTGATTGTAACTTGGCCTCTAGGTAGTGTAGATTCAAAATAAAGTATATTTCGTAAAGTCAAAAGATAGCTCTATTCAATAAAATAAAAAACAAAAATATCTGTCTTGACTGAATTTGGTCATTTTCAACGTGTTCGGATACCTTAATACGAGTTATCTTTTTTGCTAGGTTCGTGGAGTGTTTTAAATGTTTTTCATGCTTACTTTAACAATTGTACTTCAAATGCAGAAACTTTCTCGGAACGTATCCCACTTTTCCTAGTATCAAAATAAATTTTAGGAGTGAATTTAGAGTTAACATACTAAACAATAAGAATGTATGTTATAATTATATAAATAAGAACTACTTAATAAAAATATTATTAAAATTTAATAGAAAACCGTAGCCTTTAAATGTAGTGTCTTTTTAATTGTTTACATTTGAAATTAATTTTGGTTGGATTCACCTTTCATTATAACCTGATGTACAATGTATTTCTGTCTTAAGAGAATTTAATTTGATGGATTTAGTCAGAAAAGAAAGGAATATTTGATTATGATGAGTAAAAAAGAAAATGTTGCTTTGTCTTGTACGCAAAGTTTAGTTATTATTTTCTATTCAATCTGTTTTAATTTAATTTTCTTATTTTTCCGTTTAGTATAATTTAATAGATTTTCTTCCCATTATTCTATTTTATATTTCATTTAATTAATTTTTTTTAAAAAATTGCCATTTTAATTTTTGAACATTTTATTCAAGGATTCCTATGCACATATGCGTTTTAATAATTAAAACTACTTTTCAGAAATTGAATAAAATCATTTTATTGCAAATATTTGTAAGTAGTTTAACGAGAGAGAGAGAGAGAGATAAATTTTCAAAATCGCTTGTTTTTGAATAAATATACATAAACTATAATAAATATAATTCTTTATCAAATAAATTTTTTTTAAAACTAAAGAAAAAATAAATTGGTTCGTATCATCAGTTAATATTCTCATTATACAGTTGCTAGATTTTTAGAATTACTAAATTATACTTTTACAAAACATTTAGAGTATGCAGTATACAGTGAAATACATTTAACAGGAAAACGGTTAAAACGAAATAATACAACGTTCTTGACAAACTACTATGTATTTTCATGAATTTGTTCTCTTAACGCAAAACAAAAATTGATTTACATGAAAAGATTTACCCCATTTAATGAAATGTTTAAATAATTTTCTGTATTATTGGACTGTCCTACTGCAACAACGAAATAATGCGTTGCAGTAATTGATGTCAATATATATGTACAGACCCAATTATGGCAAACAAACACATTTTAGAGTTTTTACAAAATTCAAAAAACAGCATGGATGCAGATTCCGATGATGAAAAGGAAATAAATAAGGAGCTCCGGATCCCACATCATCTAAAATAAGGATCTTCATGAAAATTAAGCGCATTTATTTAGACGCACATTCCAATGGTGAAATGTATATCAAAATGGATGACACCGAGCAATTTATTAACAATTTGATGCTAAAAAGAGACAATGCAAGAGAAAATAAATCAGGTTATTTTCCAAAAATCCAGTAAATGTTTTGTTTTTAAAAAACGTGAAAATTTTGTAATAAATATAATTTAGTTCTTTCGAATGTTTTTATTTCATCTATATCTTTAACAAATACATACATATCTACATATCTATGTAAGTAAAATGTGCTTTAATAAACTTAATTTTGTTGAATATATGTTTCTTTTGCAATATCGTTTAACACGAAAAAATATTTACAGTCCCCTCAGTTTTGTGTTAAACGGTTTCCACTATATTTGAAAACTTTTTTATATTATACAAGATTCAAAGTCATTCCATTGTTTAAATTCTTCATTTTTACGTCATTGCCTTTTTGCACTTATACTCCTAACATACAATTAATTTTCTTACGATTTAAGTAAACTTTTGCATTTTTATTCATGAATAAATAATGAAAATAGAAATTAAATGAATAACATCGGAATTTGTTAGAAGTAAAATATTTCGAGCCCTGAATATATGAAATCCTCTTTTAAAATCTAATGAGAATAATTTATTACGTTAGTTACATCAAAGACAAAACGCGCAAAGACCACACTTATTTATTTACGAGCATGATATTTAGCTAATAAAAATATTTAGAAAATCCTTATTTGCATGAGGAAATGATTTAATACCAAAATTTTCTTTTATCCATTTATTTAAAAAGCGTAATAAGTATTGTAGTATGAATGTGTCCACGCAGATGTTAATAAATACTGAAGACTAGAAACAAGATTTTTTTTTATTTATGTGAAATATGTTTCTTTAAAATGCAGCAAACATAGCGGCAGTAAACACAATTCTTGGCAAAATGAAAACCGTTTATTTGCATTTTCTCCTTTAATCACAGCAGGAAACACACACACAGGGAAAGAAATTTAAATAAACCATATTGACAAAACAGTATTTTATAACACTTATCAAAAAAATGTTTCACTTTAATTTTTTACAATTTTTCTATACCATCTTTGTATATATATATTTTTTTTAACATTTATAAACCCCGTGCACCACCGAACGTATAACACGGGGTAAACAACACAGACAGAAGAAAGGATTACAACACAAACATCCATGCCTTCTCCGGGATTCGAACCAGTCCCTGCGGCACCGCAGTCAGCTTCACTGACCACTATACCGGATGGGCGGCATCTTTGTATATTTACATTAAAGTAAAAGGTTAGAATCATGGATAGGGTTATTTGAATTTGGTTGCGTGTTTAATCTAAAAATGTGCTTAATTATATATCATATTTAGCCAAAATAATGAATCATCATCTGAGTAATAATTTATAAAGTAACTAAAACGTACCGAAAGAGAAAATTGATTTTATTTGAATAATCTCTTTAAAACTCTATAACATTTTTTAAAAAAAACTTACGCCTTTTTAAATATTTACCAATTTAAATACCTTTATTTATTGTATATTGTCAATAGTTGTACAGCTAATTGTTAACACATTCATAATCATTAATTACATTAATGGTTCAAATTATTGTTAAAAAATTCAGTTATGCTGGTTTACTACAACGTGTATCTAACTATCGAATTGTCTATATATACATATAGAACGGTCGGTAGAAGTAAATCATAAACATACACACACACACTAATTCACTCACGTATTTACTCGGGACCGCGGTAGCCTAATGGTTAAGGTCACGGACTTAGGGCTGGCGGGTCATAAGTTCAAGCCCAGTGCCACTAAAAATCAGCCACGTTAAATCTCTCAAAAGCTCAAACATCCTTCAGTTGGTGTGGTAGTTAGGAGAGAGTTGTCAGCTCAGGTGTCGTCCTCGTCACTTGACCATGGTTTAAAATTATGACGTCCGTCGCCAAAGGCCCTCGTGTAGCTGAACAGTGCGACGTTAATATTCAATCACTCACTTAAAAACGAAAATAGAATCGAAATTTACGAGCGTACTTTATACGCCGGGTATATAAAAATGATAGCTTCAAATATGAAGCACAAGAGATGAGCATAAAAAAATTGCTTATACATAGATCTTGCTACTGTTTATTTAAAAGAAATGTCATACCTATAAAGGGTTGAAGTTCTAGAAGTATACTATTTTTTCAAAATCCTAGGATAATAACTCGAATAAATGACGTTAAAACATAAGTGAGTTCCACACGTACATTTCATATTCCTTCGTAAAAAAGGGAGTGTGAGTTAAGCGTTGAATATACCTAGGAATTAAAAACGCAGCTTGAAAGTATAGGTGCGACTTATATACGCCGGATTTTACGGAACTTCATTTAGCAGAATGCGCGGTGACTGTTTGGCAATTATATCCATCGCTTTACGTAAATATACAAGGACTACATGGCTAATAATTTCTAAATTAATCTCCACTAGATTTAAAACACTGTCAAAAGTCAAGAACTATGCCTGAACTAGTATTTTGTTCTTCGTACTGCAACACTACTCCAAATGAGGATTTAAAGGTTAAAAGTTATTTTTACGATAGTAAGTAAGATTTATTAGTATTGCGGAGTATGTGTGTGTGTGAATAATTTGCATTGCTGGAATAAAAAAATAATCATCACAGAACTTGAAGCTTTCTGCTAAGACCACTCTAGTGTGGCACAAGATCCGGTTGATCTTCATTTCAGATTTACGGAGACTGCTTATGTATCTCAGCGAATCAATGCATTTTTTTATCAGAATTGTTATCCATCATAAAGAGGGACTAGTCAAATATCCAAATATTATCCCCTATGCATTCGCAAGATGCGAGTACATTAAGTAAATTACATCTGAGCGGACCAAAGATCATTTTTCATAGAAAGGGACATTATACCATGAAGTATTTAGGTAAATTTATCATGAAAAACAAAAGGAATTTACTGTAGTATCACTTTACCACACCCCTTATAAATGATCCCAGAAGAGGTTATGTATGTTCAAAGAAATCTCAATCCAATTTGAGCTATTGTTTTCTAAAATATTTTATTCAGAATAAGGAAGATACTGAAGAAAGACTATGCATAAAAAACTGGCTCTAGCAAGTAACTTATGATATTCACGAAAGACAAAAATGGAAGCAGTGAGCTTGGTATCTCTCTAGGACTTTTATATATATTTTACAAAAAGTCTAAATTTTAAAAGAGAGGAAAATGGATTCAAGTGAAACTTTTTTCCAAATAACGTTATTTTATGAAATATTATAACAGTAAAATAATTTCTTAATTTACATTTACTACTAAATAAAAAAAACACAATAAAAATGACTCAAAAGAAAATTATACAAAAGGTGAAATTATTATTGTTTCTCTCAGAATACTATTTTTTTTTCAATGGATTGCACATTTTTCGTAGGATGTGTAGATAAATTAAAAAAGTGAGTTTTATGATATTATTCAAGCAATGTAAGTTAGAAAAATGGATTTTACATTTCCCATCGAATTAAGTTGTGCTCATAATAATACATTAATGTTCAAGATTAGAAGAATTTTCAGATTTTGTCCAATATTTTTATAACTATTGGACTGATTTTAATGAAATTTTGTTTGCATGTAGATATGTATAAAACAATAAAATATATATGCACAACATACATACGTATAAAATATATTTTGTTTTATATATATATGTAATATATATATATATGTAAAACAAAAAGAAAATGATCCCTTCAAAAGTTATAATACATACGCATGATCATGCGTAACACTTATTGGAGTTGGAAGGTATGAATCCCAGGTTGCACAATAGAACAAAAAATGCATTCCTAGTAGGTATGTTAACCTCTTACAGATTTACTGGATTGGCACCACAATTTTATACAGAGAATAAGATAGTTTATGAATTCCGGTGGCAAAGTTGGTCTCACTCGTTAAACAATGCTTTTCTTAGGCATTAGATGGGTCTCAGAAGGGGTCTTCGAGATGCAGTTACTTTCCCCAGAGCTTCCCTGGCATGCTCTACAGCAGTGATACTCTTCTTTCTAAGTGGCCAGGTTATATTACCCAATGATTAAAAATTCAATAATTTAAAAACAATCCCCTTAATATTCGGTAGAAAATTATTTTAATCAAGCAGTCAAATCAATCAATTTCCTTTTTCTGATTATAGAATGTAAACTAGAGGCTTGGTTATATATGAAAGAAATCGAAACTACCTCATATGCAGTAGCGTAACTTACACCTCTGCTACCCCCGCATTACGGTTGACCCAGGATTCTAGGAAGCCTAAAGCCTGACTGACGGCAAGTGCGGCATGGGGCCCAAGACCTGACTTTTTAAGGAGATCCCTTATATTCTCAGTTACGCCACTACCCATAAGTCAGTAAAAAATGTACCAAAGTGCATACTTTTTTGTCTGTGTTTGTTAGAAAGGTTATATTATAGTACTTAAATGAAAGCTGGAAATAAGTTTTAGTATTTTGATCAACTTCCATTTGTCCAATGTTGTATGGGTCTATGAATATTTTCTCCCCTATTATCCTCCTGTTGCGACCCGAGTGAAATACCTGTCATATGTATGTGGTCCAGGAAAGAAAAAGGTTGAGGGGTCCTGCACTGTAGCGTTGCGGTCTAGAGATCTGGCTGATTAATCTATTCAGAGAAAATCCTCATTTTCCAGAAATGCGTTGACCCGATCAGCCCTAAATGACCTCAAGTTCTCATCCATTAAAATTTAATCAGGGTCAACTGCAACCCTGAAAAGGTGAACATAGCTCTCAAAGACTTCATCCCCATACCTCACAGAAGACACAGGGCATTTTTGAAAAACGTGGATTGGTATTCTATCTAACGTGATGACTGATCAGACCATTCAAACTCCGACGTCTAAATGGTCCATTTTTCGGACATTGGAAGCCAGATAACGGATTCCGGGTTCTCTACATTTAAAAATACGACGGGAATCACTAATTTGGCTGAACCGGAAGTCATCAAAGAAGGGAACTGTCATCCATTGACCATGTTCAAATCTCTATGATCTCAGCACCATTTTAAAGCGTGGACTCCCCTATTCTTAGAAATAAACGGGCACATAGGTCTTCTTGCAAACCAACCTTCTCTCATAAAGTCATCTATAAAAAGTCATCCATCACACTTGGTATTCTTTGGCCTCATAAAACTCAAGAGAGGGCAAGGAATCTATAGCATCCCTTTTACGCCTCACTATAATGGACAAGTGACCATCTTCTCTGGCAGTCGGGGCTCTTGGCAGCATTTCTCTCGATGGATCTCGTATACTGAAACTGTTATAGTAAAGGCATCAAGAGACCTGGACACTAATTTGAATTCTCTACAAATCTGGATTTGAAACTAGCCTGCTTCTAACCTACCCTCAATTTGCCATATAATTTCGATATTTAGACGCTCGTAGTTCCTCACTTCTACTTATTGAATTTAAATTTAATGTTTTGAGTAAAACACTAAGAAATTTGACGAGGTGTGCTTTCGAATGAAATATGGATTTCAGCACGCGAGCTTATAAATCGGATTACTCGCATAACTCCTCCCACATACAAATATAACTTTACGTTTTGGATGTACGAGATTTATATCTTTGCTTTGAAGGAGTGTTTTTGCATTTCTCTCTCAATTTTTTTTTTTTAAATTCTACAAAATATGTAAATTTTCTTGATTCTGAACCCCAGTTTATTTTATGTGAACTGAATTATTTAAATGATATTTTAAAGAAGTAATATATATATATATATAGCATAATAAAGTAAGATAAAAAATAAGTGGGAAACTTGCATTACTACAAGGCCATATACATATATATATATATAAAAATATGAAATAGACGCGGCCGTTGAAATAGATTTCTTAATATGATCACTATTGTTGATGGTTTCTTTGGATGGGATTGACGAGGCAGTCCTGTGATTATTTAAAACTGGTTTATTATACATCTTGAACACATAAAGAAAGACAAGGACGAAACAATACACACACAAACACAAGATGCAGACGACTACATGTTGAAAGCAGACAAATACAGAAGCGAAAGAGAGCGGGTCTCCAGGAATCTCGGTATTTTATAGGCGGCTCAAATCACTTGATCTGAGTGGGTAGCTAGATGTAGTTTAAAATATTCTCGTTAGGCGGCTGGCTAATTTATTATTAAAATTTGGGTCCTGAAGGGATGGACCAGATAATTAAAAGATATTTAAAAGGATAATATTACTGGTAATATTACATATATATATATATTTTTTTTTTTTTTTTTTTTTTTTTTTTTTTTTTTTTTTTTTTTTTTTTTTTATTATTATATATATATAAGTCATGATTTCAATTAGAATGACTTAGGGGTATAATAAAATGAATGGAAAGAAAATTAAATCGTGAAATGATTAGCCTTGAATTATTTAACACAATTTTATTTGCAATGTTTCAAAAATTGATTTCACTTCAGTGATGATCAGTGTATAGAGTTTGTCTTAATACCCTCACTGCAATAAAATTAACTCTTTTATGTCAAACATCTCATCCTAAAAATTACGTATTCGAATAAATAATTCTATGCTGAGATTCAAACAATCCAATGTAAAAAAAGTTCTGCTACGCCTATTTTTTAAACAGAGTCAAATAACTTCTTTCCAAAACTTCTATTGCATTTTTTCTACAAAAAATTAAATCAATTATTGCTACAAAATAGAAGATTTTTTTATAGAAGTAGAAGTTTGTCGCGGAATATCTGAAAAATCTATATAAGTTTATTCAGAATTTACTTAAATATATTTAGTATTAAATCTTTATGTTTGATAATATTGGATTTCTCATTGGAATCCAAGCCTTTAGTATTCATCAATCTAGACTTTTCCAACCGTTATTGATGCTCCAGAACTAGAAATCATATTGTACCAGAGCTTATACATGGTCACTGTTTCCTCTATTTCCCTAAAATAAACCAGCGGCTATGCTATGTAACACATCTAAATGAAAAATTTTAACTAAGATTTATTTCGTGCATTTAATAGTTCTTATTTCGTTCTGCGTTGCCCCAAAGAGTACCTTTATTTCAAATTTTGCTCTTAACATATCTAAGCTTTGCACTGTAATTTATGTAACTCTATAATCCATGTTAGGAATCATGTTTCATGACAACTTGTTTCCTGCAGGTTCTGCCTAATTACCTAACACGCGCGTGACTGTGATTATTCCAAACTGTGTTTTTACGGGTGAGACAATAAATGTTTAACGATTCTCTTTAACCAATATGAGGTGTATGGGTGGTGGACATCATAAAATCGAACTGTGGTTAAGTAACGATGTGTTTTTAAGTGAGTAAGTTTTATTTCATCATGAACAATTACTTGGTGCCTAGACAAATGATTTGCAATAAAAATCATGCAAAACAAATTTCGTAATCAATGAATGTAAAATGTAAGAACTCATATGTTACGTTTTTCCTACGTTTCATAGTTGAGGGTATCGACAGACTAAGAAACAAATTAAATATAACTTTAAGATGTAGCAAAAATAAATTAATTTTCTTAAAGATTGTCAAAATTTATTCTAACATCCAAATATCCTACAATATATTGCTGGCCATATAAAATGCAACACTAAGAAGGACCAGAGATATCAGACCAAAATTTATTTGGCAAATAACATGTTGTACAAAGATAAAGCGAATAAAATTGCAGCCTCTTATGACGCGTGGATGAAGACAAAATCAGCAGCTAGTGTAGCCGCCATCGTTGGCTATAACAGCTGCCACACATCTCGGCTGAGAGTCATAGAGGCTTTGAATGTATCCTTGGGGGTACAGCAACCCATGCGGCTTCCACATATTGCTAAGGGTGATATAGTATAGCAGAAGGTGGTATATCCCGGGTCACTCTCTACGTTCAAACATGGACCACACGTTTTCGATTGGCCAAGGAAGATATTCAATATGAAGGGTAAAGAAAAAGTATTGGACATTAAGTGCCACGTGTAGTCACACATTATCCTTGGAATATGGCTGATGTCAAGAGCTGGATATGTGGGAGGAACACAGGCACCAACACCTCAGAGAAGTGGCACTGGCCCGATTCTTTGATACAGGGTTCAGCACCAGTTCGGCGATGCATGTTACAACAGTTCTGCAGTCTCTCACCATAGTGTTTCCAAAATCGAATCCGACCTTTGTGATGCTGCAGTGAGAAGCGGGATTCGTCAGTAAACACAATGTCGTTCTATTCCGTTTACCCTGCCCGCCGTTCATCTCACCATTGGCAGCGCAAACACCTGTGGTTTCCAGTTAAGGGTAAACGAACCAATAGACGCCTTGCGGACATTCAACTCAGCTGCAAACGACGTAGAATGATACGAGCGGACACAGAAGGATGCGCAACAGACTGAATCTGTTGTTCTACGGTTCATGATGTGGCTACGCGATCTATCGCTGTCATGCGTGCAATCCGCCTGTCATCACGTTCATTGGAGCAACGAGGGGGTTGCGATCGGTCCCATTGGTCCGTCGTTTCCTCTTGCATTCAGCGATGACACATCCGCATCACAGTTACTTGGTTTCTTCCAACATGTTAACCAATATCTCTGAAGGATAATCCGAAATCCCTAAAGGCTACAATTCTAACTGGGTCGAATTCAGAAACTTGGTCAAAAGACGATCGATGCCTTCCATGAGGCATAGATAAACAACTTGCACAAGAAACAAAACAAGAAATCACGAAAAAATAATTACCGTACTTCAAATTACTAATATTTTCTCCCTTTATATAGGGTATTGCTTTTAGTGTCGCCAACAGTGTATTTATTTCTTCTTTAGATTTCAATTTCTAAAGAATGTACTATAAATGCCAATAAAAACACATACGTATTTAAAAAAATAATATTAAAAATAATCTTATTCGATTTACTGAATGTTTTTCCTGATATGCCCATAAAAATTTAGAGTATTTTCAATTATGCATTGAGTTACTCTTCATTTAAAGTGTCTATGTAAATTTCTTTAAGATATATAACTTGATTTTTTTAACTGAACTCACATCATACGCTAGAATGCGAAAAATGTAAATTAATATTTGACTTTTTTTCTATATCACGGGTGTTTTGTTCAACCAAATATATTATCAGAAATTCAAGACATAATCTATTTTTTGCCCAAAACTAAGTTTTAATTAAACGTGATATGTTTTTTCAGGGTGAACAAAAAAGACAAAAAAAAATTCCTTTACAAATATGGCGTAATTTAAATATTGATCAACCGAAAAAATATCTTTTTTTTTCCAATATCAGAGAATTCTGATCAGCTTATTTCATTTTTTTTTCATTTTTTATTCTGGACTTATTTTTCGATGTCATAAAATTAATGTTATTCAGACAAATATTTACATTTTAGAATATTTAATTAACTAAAATTCAGGAAAATTTAATTTTTGCGCAAATATTATCATAAGATCAAAGATGTCCGACATAGAATAAGAATGAAAAATGTTTTAGTAATCCCATTCTAAGGCTTTCTATATATATATATATAGTGAATTGTTGAAATTTTACACATAAAAATAAATTATTAATAATTGAAAGATAATCGTTGTATGTCGTTATGGAATTTTCAGACATGTAAAACAATACAGAGAAAGCGAGCGGTAACAAATCCAAGCAATATTTTGTAGAGAATGAGGGATAAGTCTTAGTTAAATATTATTTTAATTAGAAGTTAATACAGACTCTACATATATTGAATAAATATACATAAATGTCCCCAATGATTTTATCTGTCCTTTTAATAGTGTGGCGAATTTTGCTTAATTTTTTTATGCTTAATTTCATCTTAAAACTGTGTAAATGGTTTTTATCTGAATGTTAAATACATTAATATTACTTTCTGTTATATTTCTTTTAAGATAAATAGTGTAATACGTGCAGTCTTGACCATCCCTTACATTATATTGGTGATTCTACGAAAATTTGGCAAAATATTGGCGGTATAGTCAAGTTGGCATAGTTTTTGGCAATTTGGCGACAATACGGATGCTCCTAGAAATTACTGGAGAAATCATCACAAACTGTGACGTAAATGGATTTTTCGAAAAAAAGCAGGAAGACAACTACACAAGTAGCTGTCGTTTGCGGAAACTATTACTTCGGGTATTGAAAAGGCCAAACTGTTGCTTGTGGATTATCTTTAACAATACTTACTAGTATTTTTAGCTACTGATATTTCTGTTTGAGTGTTGTAAAAAGTGTGGAAACTTTCTGGGGTTTCTTAACCGAATTTTAGTGCTGAACCTTGTTTTTTAAGGATTGTTTTTACTCAATAAATTTTCCTCACATCTAATGAACTGCTTCGTTCTTTGAGACTGATAGCATAAAATCCATGAACCCCAACCTACGTAACAATTCATTACAGCAAAGTAGTCGAGGTTAATAGCTAGAGAGCCATGTTATAAATGTCAAAATTTCGCGCTTCTTTAGCCCTATTGCGTCGTACCAGGCATATTAAATCAGTAGGTGCTGAAAGACCTCATGTTGAATGATGTGGATATTTGGAGATTGAAATGCTACTCGGGCGGCATTCTCATTATTTAGCTTAGTTTTAAAATTACGAAAGTTGCCTTGAGGTGTTATATTAATGAACAATAAGTCATTACATCGTGTAGCTGAATTAACCTAGGTAAATAAAAAAATTACATTTTTTAAAACATATATATTTATAACTACAACTGAATTATAAGAATCGGACAACTCGTTCTTAGTTCGTCGATTTTTTAAATTTTTTGTTGTTGTTAAAGAGTGCATTTACGCAGAACTTATATTTCAAACTTCTTTTTTAATCAACCGTCTCTGATTTCAGAAGGTTGTATTACAACATCGCACTATAAAGCAACAGGAGGGTTATTGGTGCGACCTTGTAATTTTTAAACACAGTCAATTAATGAGGTCGATACCTGAGCTGGTGGTCCTCCCTCCAAACTACAATAGAATGCTAACTGGAGGGATCTGAACTACGACAGATTAAACGAGCATCAGCATCTATAAACAGTGTATGTTCAGTGTTACTAGGGCTCTAACTCATGAGACATCGGTCACTTGCTCATGACTAATACAAATAGGATACCGCGGGCATCAGACACCTACTGAAAAAACCTATACTAAAAAGCCATATACAGATTACTTTGTGTAAACAATTATTAATGAATAATGTAAATTTTTAATTATTTATAATATTATCATATAGCTTCTTCTAATCATTTTTATATAAAATACTTATACTTTAAAAAATAATTTAACTCAAAAGAGATTGTCCGTTATATATATATATAATGACTCCCTCTCTCTAGTTGTCTTTAAATTAAATCATTTAAAATATTTTCTAATTCTTTGGTACAAGAATGATGTGATTATCTTAATTTTTATCTAATTGCTCGCGTGCGCTTGCAACCAATCACGACTCCCGTTAGAAAAGAGTCGCACGACCTTCACCGCCAGTCCGTAAACCCGGAGAGCTGTGTGTTCACGCTCTTTGTTACTTGTCTGTTTGTCAACAACATGCCCTCGTCGCTGCCTGTGCTTTTGTGTTTTAGTTATGAGACTTTGAATGAATTGCTGCGATGTCCTGATCAGAAATAATAAAAAGTTACAAGCATAAAGTCTACTCAGATATGCCACGACTACAACATAAACAGAAGATGTAATAAGCAAGAAAAATTCCACTCATCCCAGGGCTAAACATATATATATAGATAGATTGTACTGTTCGAATTAATTGGGACAAACATTTTTTCTTGTTTGAGTTGGTATGTGATTACCAGTGATGTCCTGAACTTCATCAAACTCGTTACATCTATCTGCCTTTAGGTAGTGTAACAGATCGACTTACCCTATAATTTATTCATTTTAAGGCATCAGGAGCTCATTTGTGAGCCTTTCAGTGGGGCAGCTGGTAATTTCAATTCTGCGTTCCGTATAAGAATTGTACTTTTTTAAAGATGGATATTACTCCGAAGAACCGTTCTAAGTTAAATAGCTTTCAAAGAACGCACTTCTATGACTGTGAGAGATACTTTTCAAAATTCTGGATCATCACCTCGAAAAAAAAATGTGGAAAACTACTCCAAGAATTGATAAAATTTTAATATGCAGCAGCAAATTAAATCCAAAAATTACAAACATAGACCTTTGAAGGGATTTATTGGATAATGGTGTTAAAAAGAGCACCTCAACTGCACGGAAAAGGCTTCTGAAATGTGGCCTTAAGGCAACAAGACAGAAGAAAAAAACTATTTCTAACACACACACAAAATTATGAAAAAAGGTTTAGCTTGGGTCAAAAATTACCGATCATGGACTGCTAACAACTGGAAGAAGGTGATTTTGAGTGATGAAATATTTATTTGTGCAGGGATATACAAATCAAGCATAGTTAGAAGAAGTGAAGTTGAAGCTTTGTTACCAGATCATACCCAACAGATGATAAAACACATTTCTAAAAAAATATTTGACGTGTTTTTTTTACTATAAATGGCCTTGGAAGCTTAGTTCCTCTTAAATACATGATAAATTCTGTCAAATATATAGAAATATTATGTAATAGGATTGTTCCATTCATGGAAACATTGATGAAACATTTAAACATGAGTAGACTCATTGTCACAATTCGAAATCAGTCCATACTTTTACGCGGAAAACAAAATAAAAGTGCTCAATTGGCTTGAAAATTCTCCAGATTTAAATCCTCTTCAAAACTGATGGCATATTTTCAAGAATAGTTTCGCTAAGATGAATAGCACTACTACAGAGCAAATGATAAAAAGGCCTATACTAGTGTGTTTCCAAGATGATGAAATCAATAACATGTGTGCTATTCTAGTGAACTCTATGCCAAAGGTTAAAAAGGTCATTTTTGCTAAAAGAAGACATACTTCGTACTAATATACAGATTTTTCAGTTTATTTAAAGTATGTATTGATATAAAAAACTAAGGTTTTAGAAAAAAATCACTTTTTCTCCATTTGTCCCAATTAATTCGAGCAGTATAGTATAATATATATATATACATATATATATAAATTACTGATATCTAAGTCCTTGCATTAAGTGATCGATTGTATTAAAAACATTCTTATAATTATTACATACAGATTTAAAAGAAGACTGGACGATTAAATAATATTTAAAACTAAAGTATAGCTATCTTTCACGCTTCCGTAGCCCACTACCCCAAAAGTAAATTTTTGCAAGCCCCATTTTTAGTGGATCTGTATTTAAAAAAATTATCATGCTTGCCAAATTTAAAGTCAAATATAACAGTTCAAAAACGGAACATTTTTAATCAAAAAGCCATGTAACTCCCTTTGAGAGTCGATTTCTGTAAGAACCATTGATAAGGGGTTTTAGTCGAACAAAAAATATGCGTACCAAATCTCGTTGATGTAGGTCTGGTAGTTCAAAAACGAGAATACTTGTTTTTATCTATACATCCTAGTTGTTCCCTGCTCCCCCAAAAGGAATTTTTTTTCATAAAATCCGTTCTTAGCGGATCTCCTTTCAACTAAAATATGCTTACCAAATTTTAAGTATTAGCGTCCAATAGTTCAAAAACAAGAATTCTTATCTTTAATGCCCCTTAAACCCTCTCAACCCTCCTACCCTTTTGGGAGAATATTTTTGCCAAACTCGTTCTTAGAGGAACTGTAGTCCATGAAAGGAAACCCCTGCCAAGTTTCATGTCTGTAGGTTTAATAGTTCAAGTATGTGAATATATTCATCTCCAATGCCCCTAAACACATCGCAGACCCACGTATGGTTCGATTTTCGCAAAACCTCTTTAGTAGCGGATCATAAATATAACCTGTTTGCCAAATTTCAAGTCTGCGAGTCTGATAATTCAAAAACGGGAATATCTTTATCCCTAACGCCCCTTAGCAACTTCTCAAACCCTCTTATGTGTCAATTTTCGCAAAACCTCTTTTGTAGGCATCTTTACATTATGTGTAAAACCTGTCTACCAAATTTCAAGTCTGTTGGTCTAATAGTTCAAATGCGAAAATACTTATTTATAACGCTCCTTAACACCTCGCAACCCCCTTGGAGGCCCTTTTTTGTAAAATTCATATTCATAAGATATTCATACATAAGATGTCTCTTAACATAAGATCAATAGCTCCGAGTGGGCAGTAAGAAATATATACTACCTACCAATAAGCGTTTTTGGATACCCATGCAAATCAAGACCCCCTGTGATGATCAATATAACACCTTCTGTACTTAATTATTCTGCAGTAAACAAGGCATTAATCGCATGCAAGATGCCTTGAAACTAAAAGCTGACTGACTTCGTTGAAGCATTGTCAGATATCATAGAAATGGTCGATTTGAAAGGGACATATCTGCTGAGTTAAGCATTTCAAAATCGGCTGTGGCTTTTGTGATTCAAAAGTGGAAGGTGAGTGGTGATTGTCAAAATGTGCTTTCATCCGGCACACCCGGGAAAATAAGAGATAAAGACTGACAACTGCGGTCCAAAGAAATTGGGAAACTCTACCAAATCGATGCCCCACATTATTCGGGAGTTCCGAAAAGTATCCGGAACTGTTGTTTTAGTAATTACCATGCACAAGGAAGTACAAATTCTTGGCTTCCATAATCGTACTGCCACCGATAATTTTTTTTCAAAAAAACTCAACGGCGATGTGCCATTGGGTTAGTGTAAGACACTTTGAAATCGGACTATACAGGAGTAGAAAACAGTTTATCTAGAATGATGAATCTAGGTTCAATTTCTACCAATTGGATGGTAGAATCTGGTTTTGGCGTATGCTTGGAGAACGCATTTAGCCAGAATACGTTATGCCTACAGTAAAGTTTGGCGGAGGTAGAATTATATTCGGGATGTTTCTCGAGCTATGAACTGGGGCCCTTGCTCCGAAACCATAATAAGCTCAATTGCGACTTCTATTAAATATTCTAGCCAAAATGTAACTTCGACGCTGTCGCAATTTTACGTATTGGAGCATTGCTACTTCCAGGATGACAACGCCATATGTCATGTTGCGAAGTCCACCATAGATTAGTATGATGATAAATGGGGTGAATCGACTGGACTGACCTATCCAAAGTCCAAACTTAAATCCTATAGAAAACCTGTGTAATGAGTTGGATCGCCGAATTAAGGGGTGCAGCATTCGACCGAAATCACTGAAAGAACTTGAATGACTTCTTCAAGCCCCCCCCCCCAAGTGGTAGAAAATACCACTATCCATCTTTTAAACACAAGTAGAAAGCTTGTCCCGGAAAGTTAAGCCTGTGTGTGTGTGTGTGTGTGTGTGTGTGTGTGTGTGTGTGTGTGTGTGTGTGTGTGTGTGTGTAGTTGTTTCAGGTGGAGGCTCTACCACTATTACAGCAATTCTCAAACTGTAAGACGTGCCCTCCCCTGATAACGCGTGATAACGCTTTGTGGAGGGGAGAGCGTTACGAAACGTCTAAAATAAAAAATTATTTTAAAAAAATATTAATTTAGTGAAAGGAATCAAAACGAAATACCTATTTATATTCTGACATAATAAAAAAAGCCACGCTTACACTAATATAACATATTTATAAATGCAAAATAACATATACTTATCTTTTTACTTAAAAGTAACACATACAGGTTAAATTCTTATTTTGATAATTTATACGGTTTATAATTAAGTCCAAATTGTAACTTCAGCGCGTCAAAGTACATTATCATTACATTCACTACATTGTTATTCTATGGGGGCGCAATGAAAATTATGAATGAAAATTGGGTCTCAAAAATTGAAAGTTTGAGAAGCATTGCATTATTGAATATACAGGGTGTCCAGCCTTAAAGTGACCCAATAGCTAATTTCCGAACCGTTCGGTTTAGATATGCACTTCCAATTTGAAAAATGTTTTAAAAATCGTAAAGCATGTTTTTACGTGTTTTTCGAACCAAAAAACCCATTTACAAAAAAGTTACAAAAATTAAATTTTTATACGGTCCCCAGGTACTATCAATTGTATTTAGGAAAAGATGCAGTTCACAAAAACAAAGTAAACACAAAAAGTTTCATTTTATTACAATAAAAACTGGCCGAGTTATGCCTACCTAAAGTTGAAGCATATGAATTGCTCAGAAAAGGGGGTCGTATATAAATTGAGTTTAGAGAACAGTAATTCCCTATCTACAGAAAGAGCAAAAGTAAAACATCATAGTAATAATCAAACATCGTAGTAAACATCATAGATTGTCAATTTGCATTGCTGTATGGTGAACAATAAAAGTTAAATTAAAGAAATACAACTTGTACCGAAAATATTAAAACGGCTTGTTTTAACAAATAGCAGCAAACTAATACAGTATTTGCCGTTCAAATTATAGCATAATGTGGAATGATGCGCCAATCATGAATCAGGGGCTTTATTACATAAGAAGGACCAAATTAACTTAAATAATGGTGAAGGCACGAGGTGTGGCACGAGACAAGGTAATACGTCTATGACAACTCCCAGTTTTATACAAGCGTTGAACAGCACGGGCAATTGTACAATAAGATGGATGTCTTCGAGTGGGAAATTTAATGGCATAAATTCTTGTCGCCTCTGTCTTATTTCGATTACACTGCCCATATATATATATATATATAAAACTGTATTCTTCATTTGTAAGCATCTCGTTCTCCCGTACTAGAATTCGTAATATTTAAATACGCCTGTATGCAATTGCAAGCGACTATACAACAAATTTTTAACGTTCGTCATGATCAGCAAAAACGCAGCAAATCAGACTGAAGCCACAGCATATATGTCTATTTTTTTAGAACTGCTTTTGGAATGTTTTCTTCGTCCAAAATATTTTATTTTTTCTATGTTTTACAGAATAAATTTTATTTCTTAAGTACTCAATTATTGTATTATTAACGTATGCTTTTAAATTTAAAAACGATTTACAAAAAATGATGTGCAAGAGCGAAAGTTTCCTGGCAGAGTTCCAACTAATTTCACTTTGGAGACTAGCTTCATGAAAATTACGGAGAAAATGTATAAAATATATGATTTTCGAAGTTCCATAACTCGGCCAGTTTTTATCGTAATAAAATGAAACTTTTTGTGTTTACTTTGTTTTTGTGTACTGCATCTTTTTCTAAATATAAAGGACCTGGGGACCGAATCAAAAATTAATTTTTGTAATTTTTTTTAAATATGTTTTGTGGTTCGAAGAACACGTAAAAACAGGCTTTACCTTTGTTAAAACATTTTTCAAATTGGAAGTGCATATCTAAACCGTACGGTTCGGGAATTAGCTATTGGGTCACATTAAGGCTGGACACCCTGTATATAAATATTGCTTATCTTTTTTTTATCTCAGGTGCCGAAATCCTTATGGTAGATAGAGTAATTCATACTAAAAAATGGGTCTCAAAAATAAAATTATTTTATGTAATAAAATAATTTTAAGTGAATTTCTTTTTTATAAATCAATCTCAAAACCAAAAATATTTTATCTTAACGTTACTAGAAAATTTTTTAAAAGATTAAAATGATTATGTTTATTGATTAAAAATTTTAACTAAAATTTCAGAAAATGATATCATATTCACAAACTATTGTACTTTATTTTTTTATTGACCACACATTTAAATTGTTTTGGTACTTTATCATTCGATGTTTAAAATTTTAAAAAAAATCGTAACAGCTCTGAATTCAATTAAAACTATTTCACATGACAGTATCGATAATTTAATTCAGTGAAAGCTAAATAAGTTAAGAGTAAAATGAATAACATTAAAACATTTATAAGAAAATCAGAGAACTCAGATTTCTATTTCTTTCAATTTTATTTGTTTTGCAATACATTTAATCAGTTTGTGACATTCTAAATTTGAAGCAGCCCTTAAAGATACCTAAATGTTACAGATTAAATTACGTGTAATATTTTTTAATATACCATTTGCATGTTCAAACTGTCTTGCTTTTCTTATTACAGAAATGTTCAGCTAGCATATGTGCATGATATATTCAGTTACATTATAGAAATATATCATAGGAGTAAATGTATATTCGAACTTTATATTTTTCCAGTGAAGTATTGCGTCAATAAAGAACCTGTTCAGAAGCTGCAACTATTTCGAAAAACGTATTATCACGACTTCATTTTTTTCTTTTTTGTTGCCGTTTACTTTAGTCCTGAAATATGGCACTGATGTTTTCCACTTACTGTAATGTATTGTTCGACCATAAGCTAAATGCGCTATATTTCTTGCAGCCAATGACATAATACTATGAAGGATAAATCTGAACGATTTAAATCTAGTGATAAAAATTGTATATTTTAAATCCTTTAATGATTTTTGGATATTTTTGAATACTACATTTAACTGGTTTATATATTTATTAGTCATCTTAAGGATCCTGACTATATTTGGAACTATGATTTTAAAACAACGTATAAACAGATATTTTAGAAATTTAATGTCAGTTGAAATAGAATCTATATATATATATATATATATATATATGTAATTATTATAAGAATATTATTACAAGAAAAAATTAATAAAGGCAATTTTTTGGTAAAAAAAATGAAGAATGACATATTTTAAAACATTTTCCTTTTATGAAAATTGCTTCCATAATAATAATATTTTGCCTATCTATAGCTAAAACTACTATACGGGGATTGAACTAAAATTTTTGATATATGTATATTAGAAATGGATTTATTCATATTTTATTATTGTAGAATGGAGAAATTTTAACAAAAAACACCCGTTATTATATGAATTGATCGTAACTCTGAAAAAAAGGTGAATTTTTGGAATATTTTGTTCAACCCCAGTATAGACGTCGTAGATATATGAAGACAAATTATTATTAATTTGAAATTTTTCATAAAGGAGAAGGTTTTGAATATATGTCGTTATTTCCTCATTTTTCTGCCAAAAAAATTCAATTAAGTAATTGTTTTCTTGTGTTAATGTTTCTTAAATTAATTTAATATATAAATTCTAATTTAACTAATACTAAATATTAAAAAAAATTATTAATTTATACATTTTTTCAAAATTAATGTTCCAAACATAGTCAGCCACCTTAATTTTTTTTTTAAAAAAATGACATTTGTGGCCAGTTAAAAATATCTTACATAACATAGTTCTCATTTGATGGTTCTTAATTGTGTAATTTATTCGAAATACTTCGTATTATTGTGTGATTTATTCGTAATGAGAAAAAATATACTTACTAAGTTAATATTAAAACTGTTGCCGAATGCTGCATTTATTTATGTTAATTAAGCAAAATCGAAAAAAATTACACTTTCTTCCTTGCTTTAGTGCCAGAAACATGAAAATTTGATTATTGATAATGTGGTGCGCAATGAACGCATGTTAGAATTGTGGTCTGTAGTTGTCTTTAAAGTGATTGTGGTTTCTGATAGTGTGATCAGTGTTCATTTGTTATGGTTCAAAAGTATCATTTAAGTTTAAGTAAAAATGATTAATAATTGATAAATTAGAGGGAGGCCAAACCCTAATGAAGAGTCGCCTAACATTTGAATTGCCGTCAAATTGTCATATCAAGAGTTAAGAGTCTCTTTTGTGCACTGGATTAGATGATAGACTACGTGGTCAAAGACAACCAACTGCTGCCGAACACCATTTTTTGCCATTTTTGGCTCAAAGAACAACGAAGGAACTACACAATATTATGTTTTAGATCCATTCTAAGCTTAAAGAAGTTTTAATGAGGTTGAACCGAAATCGAGAATACCAATGATTTACATCAAAAGTGGGCATTAAGTCGATCGCGATCGACTGGTGGACCGCCAAGACATTTTGGTGTGACCGCCTGAAGATTAGCAGTTAGTAATTTAATACCGAAATATTCAAGATTGGGTGAAAGTATGCAGACTAAGTCTCCTACTGACTATAACAAAGAACTAACTTTAGATGAAAATGTTTTATTTTTAATGTATTTTGAATTGCTTGATAATAAATGAATCATTTGATATTATTGTTGTAAATAGTAGGTGGCAGACCTAAATGCAGCGAGATGCCAGCATTAAATTTTACGTTGATAGAGCTTAAATGACAGAAAAACGAATTTTAATCCAACACAAACATAAACTTATTATCATCAACATGAGGTAATCGGTATCAACAATATATTTAGCAATTCAAATATTCTATGACAAGAGGCACTTCATACGACATGACGAACTGTAATCCGCTTGGTCTGAGTTAAGTCGAGGAAGAGAGTTTGTAGGGAGCGCGACGAGGGCACAAGCGGAAGTATACATGGTACCAATAACTGTATTTGTGGCTGTTAATATGTTTGTATCTTGCGTTTTGCTTTAAATGCGGTTTTAAAAGTGAGAATTTTTTAATTTTAGTTTTCTGAGTAAGTGCATATTTCGTATATATTATAAAGTTACAATAAATATTAGACCTTTTTCCTTCCTTACCTCACCTATGTCTCTGGGTGGACCGCAACGCAATGAAAAAATCAGAAGTAGTCCGTACCCTGGAAAAGTCTGCCCAACCCTTATTTACATCATTAATCTACTAGAGGGGGGGGACTCGTTTAAACTGGTATATTTCTAATGTTCAAATGTAGCAAAGAAATGTTGGTCAAAATATTGTTTACCGACAAGTCCAGATACACTCTGAACACCGATTCTGTATGTGTTTTGATCTAGAAAAAGGAGATAACAGACAACTTGCCTTTTCTACTGCATGGAATATCTTGTTTTTGCGACCATGGATTAATTGTTTGAAAAGAAATAATTTCAAATGAAAACATCTAGCGGATGTAGTTCAAGAAAATTCAGTGATCACTCGTAGAAATGTGGACGATAATTTAAAAACCAAAATAGACTTTAATGATTCTGTTGGCTCAGAGTTGTTGTTAATGAATTAAAATGTTCAACCACACGTTGACCACATGTAGTAACAGTGATTTGGCCACCTTACTTAATCGACTTGAACTCAATTCAGCATGTATGCGAAGCCATAGGGGTCTGAATTTCCTGGCGGTAAATTCCTCTCCGGACCCTCATGGAGCTAAAAAGTGACTTTTTAGAAGGGTTGGATGTAATTTCACAGGATAAGATGAAAACTTTGGTAAAGTCTATGAAATCTAGATATAAGGTATGCATATATGTATAAGGTAACCATATACCAAATTAAATATTTTTTTTTTAAAAAAAGATGAATGAAAATGTTTTTGATTATTTTCTGATTTTCATAACCTTGATCTTAATTTCGATAATTTGCAAATAATCAACAGTTAAACATTGTAATTTATGCTAACTAATGCTTTTTTACAAATTTCCATTTAATAATTCTTCCTTACAATCATTTTCGTTTCATTTTTGTCATTATTCATTGTTTTTGATGGCAAGTGTAATATATAAATAGACACATTTTTTGAAGAGCTTCTTTCCTAAAGAAAAGTATACATAATTAATGATTAGCTTAAAGATAATTTTTTTCTGCATTTCACTAATTTTATATATATCAAAAATAAAAATAACGCAATAATTTTGAAAAATTTGAAATTCAAATAAGGAATTTTACTTGAATATTGAGAAATTTGCTCGAGAGTCTTTCACCTGGAATATCTCATACATATTCTTGTACTCCTTAATGAATATTCCGAAGAAGCGATTAACAACATATGATACAGAATTTTTATGAATTAATAAATCGATGGCAAGCTCATGAATACTTTTGGAATAATTTATTTCTGTAGCAAAGCTTTCGAATAATGCAACGGGATTTCAAAAATTATACACTGAATCTCTACTTCGTATCCTCAGTAATCTATTTTTAAATCGAACACGTAAAAGTAGAAACTTTTTAACGTAAGTTATGCCAATTGAAATAAGAAGCAATATTTTCACTAAAGAAAAATAAAAAAAATATTATTTTTACTAAATTTTTTCTCAACTTGAAAATTAATTATTTAAATACATTTAAAGGCTTTCGCAGTTAAAGAAAACTAATTTTTTAGTGTTTTTTTTCTTTGAAAATTTGCTATCTACACTATGTACTACTATCGAATTTAAATCATTTATATTTATTTGTTAAAAATATTTCTCCAAAAAAGAAAAATTTTCTATTTATTATGAGTTTTTCAGAACCGTGGAAAATTATAACCCTTTAGGAACCATCCCGCACGATTGTCCGAGTTTCTGCAGGTCAGACATTCTCTTACTTTAAGACACGAAATAATCTTGTCTTCAAATATTACATTTTTCTGGTTATTAACACTGTGCTAACCCCAACGACACTGAAAAAAGTAATTAAAAAATTTTGCGCCCCCCCCCCTTGCCGCCGGAACGAGGAGTACACCAGCGCGAACAGGCGGGCTTGGTCTTAAAGGGATTATGGTTTTTTTTCTCCGCCTATATTTCTCATTTCATCTCTAGTTAATGGCAACTTCAGTGTTAAGACTTTACTTAAAGATTTTTGACAATTCACCCAATATATTTTAAATCAGTAAGAAGTCATAGTTGTGTTCATGTTAAGATATTTGTTGAATCTTTAAGATTTATAGTTATCATAAAACACAGAAATTACGTTTAAAAAATACATGAAAAAATTAATTAATGTATTTAAAATAATTATTAAATACTTTAAATTTTCACAAAAATTGTAACTTAGATACACATTTAATTAGTTAAGTGAATATCGACAAATATAAAGATTTTTAATAACCTATTAAATCTTGATAATCGAGAATACATGTACATAATCTATACAAATAAAAATGAATGTTTGTATATATGTGACCTCACACTTCACTCCACCACGGTTCAATCAATCACTTTGAAAATTGGCATATATATGAATTTTTTCGGGAGAAGGATTTTGTGCTATCATCTTTGTTTTAGATTCCCACCATGTGGCACTACAACATACCAACTTCTGCACCGTTCAATCAATCACCAATTTGCCAAAATGGTAGCCAAAAAGGAAGCTAATTTGGCTGTATTGCCAATATTTCGCAACTTTTCCATTGGATAGCCATTATAATGTAATGAACGGCGTTGCTTGCGAATATTACACAATTTTAACATAAAATAAATAGATCCGAAAATAGTATTAACGTATTACATATCCAGATATAAGTTATTTACATTATTTATGCGTACATTAAACCAAATTTGTAACAATGAGTTACTTTTGCTGAGCAGGTGTTTTCAAAAATCGACCCACAAGACAGTTACGGGGCTTTTTAAATTAAAAAAAAATTCTTTTTATGAGCTGTTAGATCTACAGACTTAAAAATTAATAAATATAGTGTTTTGTTCAGCTGAGATATGCATTTTTTTTTTACTTTGCAATTCATGTAAAATTAACTCATTAAAAACTATTTTATCCTTCAATATGCATTGTTTAATTTTTCAATTCACGCTTGCGAAGAAAAGGTATACCAGCTATTCCTGCATATAATGCATAAAACCCAATGTGAAATCTTAAGGAAAGTAGAGTAATATTAAAGATAAAGATAAAATCTTACTAATAAGTACATTTAAATATTTTCTTATCAAAAAATTAATTAATCATGTGTTATCAATAAAGACTTATTAAAAGGTTAGTTATTTAAATATGCAGCATCAGTGCTTGAAAAGTGAGTAATTGCTGTTGTTATTTATCCCACATCAGATCGAAATCCATGAAATTCATTGGGACTGAGTTACATCTGTCGCGCACCGAATCTTTAGATCCACCGCATTCCCGAAAGGCCCTATACATTTGCAAATATGCATTCTGAGTTTCGAAACCGGACCCTTCAGTACAGCATTGAACAGTTTAAATGTGTATTGGTTATGTTAAAAAAGCTGCAGAAAGGTTTTTTTTTTCTCATAATTTAATATAATTTCAAGATTTCATTAATTTAAAAAATAAATATGACATATTAAAAAATATTACCATAGAGAGATTGCACATAAATTAAATAAACTAGAAAATAACTCCTTTTTTTTAAACTTATATTGGACATTAGTTAGTCCAAGTAATAAAAATGAGTGTTAATTTATTCTTACGTAATGTAACAATTTTTCTATAGATAAAAGTGTTTGTAGCTCAGTAAACCGTTTTAAAATATTATTGGCTTCCTGTGTTCAAACGCCATTATGAGATCAAATTTTGGTTCCAATAAATTTCATTGTGTTGTGAATGGACCTGGGCTTCAAACTAGTTACATGATGTGGCATAGAAATCTGTAAAATCAGTGTTCCTCATTACTTTACTATTGAACATGTGTCAATTCATTCTTCATATGCATTACTCCACCCCTTGGCATCATTAAAACTATTAGTGGATACCTCTATAAATAGGGAGAAATCTTGTTGTAACCTTATGTGCATACAAGACTTATATAGGTGCGCAACTAGTATAACCAGCACAGGAAACATTGTAAGGTAGTTTTCTTTGATTTGAACTGTATAAAATTACAAATGTTAAGTTTCAAAATGTCTGAGTTACAAAATTTTTAAGAGAATAGGAAAATTAGAATTAAAATTATAATTTTTTGTAAAATTGCTCGAAATGTTGCTCGGAATAAAAAATTTTCCCACATACGTTCCATAAGTGTATTGTCATTTTTTTTCCATTTATTCATCTTCTTTATTACAAATAGATAAATCTGTATCAAAGTCACTGTCATGTTCGTCGGTTTCCGGCAAATGTTCTGATTCAGTATGACTTTCATTGAAGTCCAATGACATTGCCATATTGACAAGAAAAAGTAAAAAAAAAAAGTTATACAAACCTTAGAAAGCGAAACGAAACATGAACAAACATGCGCCTTATTCAGCATCAAAAGGGGGGGGGGATGTACGTAACTGCGTCAAGGTCAGTATTCCCAGGAATCTGGGGTTTCCGTATGCACTACAAAGCACAGTCTGGTATGCTTGAAAATAATCGTAATTAGTTAATATCTGGTTTATCACCGCAATTGCTGGTTAAGGAGTGCTAACTCAGATGTCATTCACCTCATTTTACCGCGGTTCAAAAATATGTGATCCATCACCAATAGCCTACATGTAACTTCAAAGTGTACTTATATAATAAGCAATCAACCAATCAATTGTCATTTGATAATTGGAATGAAATAACTTCAAATCTAATGGACACACCTTTCTACTTCAAGATAGACTATAAAATAAATAAACACCCTCATCAAAATCATCATAAACATATCGTATGATTGGGATCAAGGAAAATAGCCTATGGCTCCATATCCACAAAACCAATAACTGTGATTGTAACCAAAAACATTTTTCAATGAAAACCAAAAAATAAAGATTTTAAACAATTGTATATTTCGTTTTTGACTAGTTTGTTTTTTAAACAAAAAACCATATACATTTGAAACTACTTATACTTTATATTATTCCATGTAAATTAAACTTCAAGCAACATGATGATTATTTAAAAAATCTTTGCTGAAAATACATTTTGTTTTTTCAGAAAGGAAGCTATAAAATTTGTAATTTATTTTTATTATTTAATACTAATCAGGTATGAAATGAATTAAATAATTGTAAATTGTACATAGTTTACTTCTGAAATAAGCTTTTTTACTTTAACCAATCTATTACTTAGAAAGTAAACTAAAAATTATGTGTTACTAAAAAAGAAAAACATAATGGAGGATTCTAGATTCTTATAAAGGCTGTACAGTTTTGCTATAAAAACATAATAAAACGAAAATATTTTTTAAGTAATCGTTTATTCACATTTTATTTCTATTTAGTGGAACTGTCAGCATTTGAAAATATAATTTTTTAAGAAATATGTCTTGTATATTTTGATAGAAAAGTTCTACCTAAAACATACTTACACCATATATTCGGTTTCGAAAAGAGAAAAAAAAATGATTCTGGATCTGGAATGTTAGCAAATATTTGATTAGGCTATTACGTAAGCGATAACAGATGCGTTCGAGTATTATATTTTCGAGACTATCTATGTTGTCACAAAAGTGTTCAATAACCAATTCGTTTACATAGCTATCTACCAATATTTTATGGACATCAGTTGCAATAAAATTCCGCTTTGCTTTACAACACAACATTGCAGCATTCTTCATTATTATATTTGCATGATGATGAGAAACAATAACAATGAAATACGAAGCTATTTTAACAGTAAAAAAATGTTTTATGTGTGAAACATTTCTGGCTCGAATTATTTGACCTCAGTGTTACTACTTTTAAGTATTGTGCTAATTAAGATATTTAAATTTCACGAAAAACAAATTACCAATTTATGTATATATATATTATTTCTGTGGCTAAATCTTTTCTATTATGACTATAGTTATCTTAGGTATATAACTATTTTTAGTATATTTTTTGAAATATATATATATATATGCAGGGTGTTTCATAAATGATGGGAGTAACTTTAAGGGGGGATGGTACACATCAAGACGAGTAATAGTAAATAGGAAACCAAGTGTCCCAAATTTCAAATGATGATAAAAAACGTAAAAATGGATCGATTCATTTGCGGTTTTCACTAAAATCATTCTTTAAATTAGTATTTTCTTTAAAAGAAGTTTTAAAGACAAAGTTTAAAAAATGCCGTTAGAGGGCGCTCTAGACTTTGGAGTACCGAACAACTACCTTTTACCAGTATTTTTTTTATTTTGTTAAATGTTTACAAAAGCTTAGATTTTAACTTGAATTTTGAGCGCAAAATTGAAACCATCGGGAGCGGTTAAGTGGCGCAAATGTAACCGCGTTCAGGGGGGGGGGAATTGAAATGCTCGTATGTAATGATCAAAATAAAAAACGATAAAGCAAACTTTAAGAGGCGATAGTACAACATAAAAACAATCAACTTTGATTAGAAAATGCATGATTTGAATTCAAACGCAAACGTGTTAGAGCATCTTCAAATTTTATCCATGCAAGCGTTATAGCTGCAAGTTTCTGGAAGAAGAACATGAAATTGTGATATGGGGAAGAAGAAGAACGCATATGCAAATTGTTATTAAGATAAAAGCCACTGACCCGAGTGTGAAAGTGTAAATCACGGTACAAACGTAACGAAAGATGTTGCCCTTCACTAATCAAGAAAAGGCTGATATCCACTTCATCTACGGAACTGCAAATGGAAATAGTGCAGAGGCGCGACGATTGTACGGGGAAAAGTTTCCCAACAGGCGGTTGCCCAATGATAAAACATTTGTGCGCTTGAACAGACAGTTGTGTGAGACAGGATCCTTTTTTGGTGCACGCTCAAATGCAAGCCGTGCGAAGTCTAACAGAACGGTAGCTGTGGAAGAAAAAATTCTGGATAAGGTGGCTGATCATCCAAATACAAGCACGCGAGCAGTGGCTAGTCAAATTGAAGTATCACCCTCCATGACATGGCGAGTACTAAAGGATGAAAGTATGCATCATTTTCACTTCCAACGAGTCCAGGAACTGACTCAAAGGGATTTTCCTCGTCGAATGGATTTTGCTCGCTGGTATCTGCAGAAGAACACCCTAAATCCCGATTTTGGTGCAACTGTGCTTTTAATAGATGAATGTACATTTACAAGTGACGGTACATTTAACACCCACAATTCCCACCAATGAGCAGATGTAAATCCACATGCATATCAGCGACGATTTTCCATAAATGTTTGGGCAGGAATAATTGCTGACCATCTACTTGGACCTTATCTTCTGCCAGAACGCCTGGATGGAAAAAAATATCTTACCTTTGTGCAACAGGTGCTGCCGGAAATGATGACAGATGTTCCCCCTCGTATCCGGGGAGTAATTTGGTTCCAGCAGAATGGAGCACCAGCTCATTTTGCGCCAGAGGTGCGAAATTATCTAAACGCAACCTTTCCAAATAAATGGATTGGGCGAGGTGGTCCTGTCCTTTGGCCAGCGCGATCACCCGATCTTTCATGCCTGGATTTCTTTTTGTGGGGACACCTGAAGAGTCTTATGTATGAGATTCCTATCGAATCTGCAGAAGAACTCGTCGCCAGACTTTCGGCAGCTGCAGGAGAGGTGCGCGATACTCCTGGCGTGTTTCAGAGGGTTCGTGAATCCCTTCTTCGCCGTTGTACCGCATGCATCACCTCTAATGGTCAGTGTTTCGAACAGCTATTGTAATCATTTCTAATTAAACTTTTTTATAACGTAAATGTTCTTTGTTTCCTTTTTTGTCTCTTAAAACGAAATCTGTTTCAGCGCCCTCTATCACCTTCTGGCTAAAATTACGAGTATGATTTCTTTGATGAATGTTGCTTGTTTTGGTGTTGTACTATCGCCTCTTAAAGTTTGCTTCATCGTTTTTTATTTTGATCATTACATACGAGCATTTCAATTCCCCCCCCCCCTGAACGCGGTTACATTTGCCCACTTAACCGCTCCCGATGGTTTCAATTTTGCGCTCAAAATTCAAGTTAAAATCAAAGCTTTTGTATGCATTTAACAAAATAAAAAAATACTGGTAAAAGGTAGTTGTTCGGTACTCCAAAGTCTAGAGTGCCCTCTAACGGCATTTTTTTAACTTTGTCTTTAAAACTTTTTTTAAAGAAAATACTCATTTAAAGAATGATTTTAGTGAAAACCGCAAATGAATCGATCCATTTTTACGTTTTTTATCATCATTTGAAATTTAGGACCCTAAACTTTGATGGCACCTTTCTCCTTCGGAAGACGTTTGAGACACTTGGTTTCCTATTTACTATTACTCGTCTTGATGTGTACTATCACCCCTTAAAGTTACTCCCATGATTTATGAAACACCCTGTATATATATATATATATATATATATATATATATATATATATATATATATTTCAAAAATATACTAAAAATAGTTATATACCTAAAATAACTATCGTCATAATAGAAAAGATTTAGCCACAGAAATACTAATAGCAAACTCCCAGCCTTAGGAACTAGGAATGCAGGTTTAAACAAAGTTTTCTGGCCAGCCAACCTTCACCTGAATTTGCCAGTATTCTGGGCCATAGGGAAAGCAATAAATTTCTAGAGAAGTTTAACTATATTATAGATAAAACCATAATATATTAATGTAATACTATAATGTTATAGCCTTTAATAATTACTAAAATATTTAAAATCAAAGCCAAACTAATAGACTTACCATGTGAATACATATTCGCTTCTTATGGACAATAAAAGTAACGCATATAATTATTATGTATTAATAAAGTAGCAATATTACTATATATATATATATACTTTTAAAATTTCTATATTTTATTTTAAAATTTATAGAAAATAAAAATACCATCCAGACATAAACGATTAATTTTTAATAAAATATATTATTACAAAATTACTTAGCTAGAGGCGCCATCTATCTATAAACTGTATAACTGAAAAAACTTTTTTTTATTTAACTGTTATATAACTTTTTATAAATTTAAGAGGGTAACTGAGTTCTATACAATGTTTAATAAAGTTATTAATATTTAAATATATATTAGATTTATCACTAACTAATACCTTGTTACGATAAATATAATTCAAAATAATATTTCGATATATTGAGATGGATAAGTTTGAATTCCAGGAAGGAACTTTAAGAATGTTAAAATTAAAATCATCTCTTTTATCATAAATATTGCTATGTAATTTATAGTCCTTAATATATAATGATACATCCAAGTAATTAGTTTTAACAGGATTATTATTAATTTTAAGTAGCTTTAAATATCCCGGATAAAAATTGATATTGGGATTATAATTATTATTTTTACCAAAAATAATTAGTTCATCTATGTATCTAAAAATGTAATAATCATTATTAATAATATAATTATTTTCGTAAAAGTGTAAATATAAATTAGCCAAACTATTGCTAGCAGGGCCACCTTTAGGCAAACCTTTGGTTTGTTTGTACAGAGAACCATTAAAATTAATGTAGTTTTCTTTTAGGACAAAATTTTTTAGAGTTCTAAATTTTTGTAAATTAATATTAAGGTTATAATTTCTGTGATTATCTAAAATTACGCTAATTACACCATTGATATCAATAGAGTTAAAAAGATCTTCAAAGTCATAACTATGAACTGAATAAGTATTTTTATCTTTAAAAAAATCTATAATTTCTTTACTATTTTTAATTATAGCTTTATTACATTGCTTATTGATGAATTCTTGCAGAATATTATATATATATATATATATATATATATATATATATATATATAATATATATATATATATATATATACATATATATATATGTATAATTCATTACATTCAAATCGACTTTAGACGTTGGTTCAATTTCTAATTGGATTTCAGAGGTGTATTGCATGTGAGAATGTGTTAATATTTCATTTGTAACAGGGGTGGACAGACTTTTTTAGGGTATGCGGACTACTTCTGATTTTTTTTCCCTATATGTTGCTTTCTCAGCAATGGCGTAAGTGTGGTGAGGTCAACTTTATTTATTTTTGGAAATAATAAATGAAGAATATATACTTACCCCTACGTAACTACAACAAAAAAACACTTATTTATTTAACACTTATAGGGCCGCAGTCGTGTATACACGTCCTGCTTAGCTTATGCGTTTAGTGCCCCAGTCGTGTATACTCGTCCTTCCAAAAATTGAAATACATTGAAAATGATTGCAAAGGATTTACTTATTTCGGAGAAGAGGCGGGGAAGGAATTTGAAAGGGAATATCCCAAGAATGATAAAATTCATAGCTAAGCAGTATTTCTTGTTTTTTCGTTTGATTTTTTTATCTTTTATTTGCTCTCATTTTCGCTTACTGTATGTGATAGTGTATTTGTGCAAGGAAAAATGTTCGTCGTCAATGTTAATGTTCGTATAGGAAGTGATGGTTTTTACGAGTTCAGGACTGTTTCGTAATATTTCAGATTAATTATAATTTTTTTTTTATTGTTATATTGTAACTCTAGACATTAAATTTTGCATTTTCATTTTCTTTTCTTCTTTTTATAAAGTAAATGTAATTAATATTTAGGTTGAAAAACACGCGCCTCTCCCCCCCCCCCCAATAAATTGCAAAACAACGCGTGGGGTAAACGATGGTACTGAGGGGTGAATTTCGTAGCTTTCCCTCGGCTGTTAAAGCGAAACGAAAAATAAAAGTACAATAACAATAGACACAAACATAATATCGAATAATGCGTTTGTTTTCAAGTATTTCAAAATACGATATAAATTACTAATTTTTATCTTTAGATAGTTCTTGTAGATATTGCCAGTGGAAGATTTAGCATACTATCCACCAATCGTGAATATCCTGGCATATAAATACTAACTGCTAATCTTGCACTGACTGCTAAGTGGTTGTTTGTGAGACGGGAATGATATGTTGCCTAAATTATATTCATCGTTGAAAATGCAGATTCACGCAGGTAGGTAGAACCAAAGAACGATGTTAAATGAAATGCATCTTTTTCTAAAATTAGGATACTTTACTTCATCCATTAAATTCCAAAAGTTATTGTTAGGTTCTGTACTATGAGTTTTTAAAATTGTGTCATTTTGAAGGGAAAAACTTCGTTTTCGTCAAAAGATAAAGAGAATATATAATTTAAAATTTCCAGTTATTACTTACACATTAACATTGCTAAATGGGTAACATATCAACGTAACTATTGGTTCTAGTCTGAATGCTTGAAAACGCCTATCAAATTCAGAGTGAAGTTTTATTATTTCATCAAAATATTTCTTTTTTGTTTCTTTTAGAATGCACGTCTTAGGCATTAGTATAAAAGTGGTCATCCAAAAATGTCTTGGATTTCCATCGGTTGATCGAGATCTACTTAATGATCATCCATGATTTATAAGATAAGTCAAATCTGGAAAGCATTTTACGCTTTTAAATTTTCCTTTTGAAGAAAGTTAATGAGAGAAAAAGATATACTCTCTTTTAATTTATTATAAATAGATTATATGTTGGAATATAAGGTTCACTTATTCGAAGAATCAAATTAATTCCAACTAAGTTAAAATGATTATATGCTGTGTCTACAAACTTGAGCTAGATGATACTTATATACCAAAAACAATAGTTTCATTGTTTCGACAAAGTAATTTTTAGTTTTAATTTTACTTCAATGATTTGCAATAGAGAAGAAAGTTTTGGATGACATTTCAGAAAACATTCAATTGTTTTCAGAGGTACTTTTATTACTAGCAGTAGGAAATTAATGAATATAAATAATTTAAAAGAGCATCAATAAAAAACAACCAGGTTTTCATCATCATATATTATTCTATTCAGTTTATCTCGTTCAGACATCGTTTTGAAGCTTTTTATAAAACTACTATAAGTTGGTTTTCTAATTTTCCCCAAGTTTCTAATTTTTCAGTGAAATAACTATATTAGTTATTCATGTCGAGAAGATAAATATTTTTCTTTTAAATTATTATTAATAATGACATAAACTAGAATTTCTAGAATTTTTAAATCTTTTATAACATTCTCTACTAATTACTTCTACTTTTCTAAAATATTCTTGAATAATATGTAAGGCGACATAACAAGAAAAAACCTAATGAGGTAATTATAACCTGTTGCTGCTGCGGTAAATTAACAATTTCTATTAATTTTTCATACATAAACATATTTTGTTACCGGTTATTGAAGCAAGCAGAACAGTGACATTTTTGTTTATAATTAAAAAACTTGTGTAAACTAACGAGAAATTGTGAAATAGCTCTGAACTTAACTGTATACTAATTAACTGTTACTTAAAGAATGTTTATTTTATTAGAAAATGTAATGAGCTTTTCCTAATATATTTCATTAATGATTACTTTTAAATTCATTAATATGGTTTTCAAGTAAATTTTCACTTTCATTAGATAACAGTAAAGTAGAAGGATGAAGGCATAATTTTACTCTCATAACTAATTAGTACATTGTTGGTTTTTAAAAATAATTAGCTTCTCTCAAATTGTTGTAACTGCAAACAAAATTTTTATGATACATACTTATGCTTCCTAAAGAACTATACTGCATTTGTAAAAACACGTCTTCTTCATAACTAAAATTATGTAACATACTAATTGAAAATAGTTTATTTTTTATCAAAAAAAGATTTAAATAAACTTAAAGTTATATCTTTTATTCTTTGATTTTTTAAATTCCTTCAAATCCAGCTTCACCTTATGTATTTTCAAAAAGGCTCACAGTTTGACCAAATATAGTAAAATAAATTATGTTAACTGAGGAAGAAAACTGATTGTTCTCCAATTTTTACTGATAAATCGATATTAGTATTCACCGCTTTAAAATTCTATTTTATCAGCTATCAAAGGACAGTTTGTAAGTATAAGAATATGACAAAATTATTGAAATATTCATTTTCTTAAGTTCTTTAAGGTTACCGACTACTTACGACATTTTTTTAAATAAAAAATGGAGATATGAGGATTTGTTTGTGGTTTTTAGATTTGTTTAGTACATTTTAAGAAAAATATGTTAAAATTAAGAGAATGAAAAGAAATTATTATTACTAAAATGGGGAAAATTTAGTAAAAACTTACAAAAAATAACATTTTTACCCAACGTTTATTAACAAATTTTGAATTTTCCAATTCTGGTGTGCTGCTATGTTATTCAATTTTGAATAACCTTCAGAATAAGAGATATTTTAATTTTTACAAAAACTAGAGCACTTTGTCTTATTTGTTATATGAAATTGCTTAAAGTAAAAGTGATTATATTACCATTAGGGACTGTAAATTTTTTAATAAAACAGTGATTGATACATCTGAAGGTTAAAGCACTTCTTCTATTATAAAGAACATACACAAAAATGACAGTTAATTATTTTCAAAACATTTTTAGAAATCTCTGTCCCCCGTTTGAGCATTTTCAATAAAACATATTTCGAGTAAAACGGGTTTTAAAGTATGACATATCTTGCTTAAAGTAATGGCATCTACTTTTATTAAAATATTTGCAGTTTGGTTCAATTGAAGGGAAAATAACAAACCTGGTGTTTTTATAAAGCTAATAAGATGGTCTATAAAATAAAATCATAAAACAAATTTGTCAATCTTTGGCAAAATTAACCATTTAAGGGTATTTGGATAATCATAAGAGCTGGCCAAAATAATGATACTTCTGTATCATCGCACCTACAATGCCGAAATTTGGCGACTTAAATTTTTTATTTATTTATTTTTATACATAGATCAACAGACAAAATAGATTATACTTCCTTCCTAAATACTTTTATCACTTTTTTTCCGCCCTCATTTTATGCAAAGTTTGCATATTTATTTTTCAGAAAACATACACATATCAATTTTTTTTAAAATAAATATCGAAACGCAAAATTTAAAAATTATAACAATAATAATCATGACAAAGAAATCGTTGCCGAAATAAAAAAAAATATTTATTTAAGTTATTAAAAAAACTAACACATATATGTATATTTAAGTATCAGAGTTTGGCACACTTTAGTGATTTCCATCAACAAGAATGCATTAATACACAATTTGTCAAACATAAAAAAAGTGAGCTTGTATGTTCGTGAATAATTGGTTTGATCCACAAATAATGTTCTTAATGTATTTCTATTGTTTAGTATTGTTCTTAATTGATGTTATTTTTGTTTATTATTTGTTTATTCTATTAATTTCTGTTGTTATTTGGAATTAAAAAATAAAACAGAATAATAATTACAGTAGAGATACTTTGTATTTGTATTCACTTTGTTATGCCGTGATCACCAAGTTCGCTTAATACCTGGGTAGCGAGAGAAATGACAATATTACACCAATATTAGGCTATCCATTCTTCTCTGATCCACAGCCCTTCGCTGGAGAACATATTAAGTCCCTATAGCTGTACTACGATCTTCCATATCTCTGGTCTCGCTGCGACTCAGCATGTGGCAGGTCTCTACCTCTATTCGTAGAAGTCCAATAGCTGGTGCGACTGTCCACAAACTGTCGCTCCGTCTCGTAGAAGTCTTGATTGCAGCTCACTGAGTTCATAAAAGATTCCGATCACCTTCTGACCATCTCTTTAAAACCCTTGAGCGGGCTTCTTTCACTCCCTCAATAAATTCTGATTGACGAGAGTCACGGATCTGCTGCCGGCACCTACTGTCTTGTTCTCAAATGATATTGATTCCTCCGGGATAAAAGTCTGTCTCGACTGAGATTATCTATGCTGCCACACGTCATAAACCATATGGAGAGGCTATAAATTGACCTGCCACTTCGACACTGGGAATACACTCGTTCCTATTTCTTCCCCATGAAAGGGCCGGTACTCTATCCATACAAGTGCTTCATGGTCAACATGTGCGAGGGAACGAAATAATGGATAGTCGCTAAACAGGCGTGTCCCTTCTAAAGATCACTGTGAAGAAAAGCCATTTGGTGAATCTATTCTCCACTGGTTGTCTGAGAAGAAAAAGAAGTGCAGAATAAAGTAGTTCAAGAGTCGGTTCAACATCTGTTACACCCCATGTCGTGAGAAAGCCTCTATATAGTCCCCTTTGAAGAATATATATCCCATCTTTCTATTCTGAACTCCTTAGCTTAAAATAATACCAGAAGAGAGAGAGAGAGAGAGAGAGTAGGAAACGTCCATCTGATTAGTCGATGCTACAACTTCCTTAAAAATGTAGGAGTTATCAGATGAATCACGAAACACTTACGCAGAGATAGGTTTTATCTGCTCTATTTTTGATGCCATAACTAAAAAATAAAAACGTACAATTTAAAATTTATCTAAATGCTTAACTTTATTGAACCATTAAAAATATGCTTATATTCATATAGTTCTATAATATCTGTTTTCAGTTTTGTCAGGAGTTTATCTAAGTACATTTTTAATCAAGACATAAAATGTTTTAAAACTCAACATTGCAAGTTTTGGTATCCTAAAACTATGCTAACAAGCTTAGAAAAATGCGTATTACTCAAATGTAAAAGACGCAGTTATATCACCACAATTGAATACTGACGAAATAATGTCTCCCAATAGCTCATCCCAAGTACTCATTGAAAACTCAGAGAAGACCATTTCAAAACTATTGAAACTATTTCTATACCTGATAAGAGTATAATTTATTCATTTGTCGATCTTTCTAAAAAACAATTAATATTTTTAGAATGTGCCTTCAATTTTTAATTTCCATAACGATATGATTGAATTTATTCATTTTGGCGAAACTACTCTATTTCTCTCTAATGCTTTCTACACACAATTAAATCGCGTTATACCACAGATTCAGTAGAATACCTTTATAAACTTTGCCAAACAATTACTCGTCGTTATAAGAGAGTTTATCTATGAGGAAGTTATTGATATAACTATGTGTGGGATTTTTAGTACTTTGGAATATATTATTAGTACAAAAATTCTGCTTGTGAATCAAACTCGAAAATATATTTCATAGATTTTATCAGACTAGTTTATGAAATGCAATTATTACCAAATAAAATATTGGACTCCATTATTTATACAGTCTAACGTTTTATTTAATCCCTTAAGCATTTAGTTTTTTTTACCCAAAATGTTCAAAATAAATTATAGTTTAGAAAATCTAAAAAAGCACCCTTTTATAGGAAATCAAATTAAGTTGTAACTTTTAGTCGCCAAATCTGGAAATGGGATCTGAAATGAGTCGCCAGATGTAAGACGGAATCTGAAAGTGAGAAATCTTTAATCCAAATGATCCTGATCAGGACAATGGAACAAAATTATTATATTATTGCATTGTCATGGTTCTGGACAAGTGGGCAAAATTCTAATTAATCTGACCTTTTAAAGTGGGTAAAAATGGAGTTCAAAGATTCCGTTACATACAAGTGAAGCTTATAAAAGGGTGTTAAAAAAGGGCACATTTTGTATTACATGTAATGAAGAATAATACTTAACAAAATGGGAAAATGGAAGAATTTTTTTTTAAATTTTCAATTATACATATTATTTTTTTATTGGTGGCCGTGGGTAGCCTAGTGGTTAGAGCATCGGACTACAGACTGGAAGGCCTGGGTTCGATGCCCGATACCACCAAATACCCGCCGAGTATAAAACGGAGAACGTGCTCGTTATAAATCAGTGGGTCCGAATGGTGTCGCCATCTATCGTGTTGTGTGAGCAAAAATGGACTGTCACCTTCATGGAGGCTCAAAGCTTAGGTTAATGACAGGCGTACAATATAGCCCGATGCCATGATGAATTTCGTAGGCCTAGATCTGACTACGTCAGACAGGTGGCATTAGTAACAACAACAACAACATTTTTTATTGTATAATTGTAAAACACAAATACCCCTCAACGTTTGCTTTTAAGTACACTCTGCATGCTACGAAGAAAGTTTCATAAATCTTGAAAGAATTTTCCCCATACTTACAAAAAAAAAATTCTTGCTATTTCCTCTTTTTCAATCGGCTGAGGATTTTGTGTATTTTTTTTTTTTTGTGCGGGCATATATTTCACACACAATCTGAATTATGGTGTAATATTAAGTATTACATTGCATTGGGGACATAGATAATTATGGTTTTTTTTAAAATTATCGTTCCATTTTTATTTCTTCTCAAGCGACCAATTGTATATTACTTGCCAATCCCTGTTGTTTATCTAATATTTTCAAAGAATCTTAATTCCTGTCTTCAATGAATAATGTCCGCCTTCACCATAAAGAAAATCCTGGATCAGATGTATTCCAGTACCATGGCGAAACTGCACCTCTTAAAAACGCTAGCACTAAAAATCTCATGATAAGAAGGAAAAGTATGTGCAAATAAAATGTAGGAAGAAGACAATATGAGAGCCCGTACAGCGTAAGTGCAAACCGGTTGTGGTAATCTATTGGTAGCCCGTAAGGGCAAACCAGTTAAGAGGTTAATGTTCTTTTGAAATTTACCTAGATTAAATATCTGCCAAAGGCACTGTGAACTCTTTTTCAAGAGTTTGGATTAATTTGTCTATGTTTTGCATTTAATTTTTTCACTGTTCTCAAGTTTGCATTTCACATTTTCTAGAAACTTCTAAAAAATAATGAGAGTGATTATGTCAATAAACAGCGAAATAATAAAATTGAGCCAAAAGTAAATTTATTCCTTCTTGAAGAATGAAAAAATATTTCTTAAACCATTATTCTTCAGATAGATGAATGAATCATAATTAATAAGGAGCATTTAAGAAGCACAATAATTAGTTTAATAATCACTTATTGGCTTATAAAAAAGCCTCAAAATAAGTTACACATACAGGCAAACTCTTTGACAAACTTGCGATTTTGCCAAAGACTTTTACTTGTATGAATGTCTTAAAACTCTAAGGAAGAAAAGGAAGAAACAAACAATAGTTTGAAGGCTGTTGTGAATAGGAATTTTATTTTTGTTTCGAACTCTCAAGAACCAACTCCTTTTGTGTCCGCATTTTCTATCTATGATTCCAGACCTTCATTAAAAGGAAAAAATAATAAATAGTTTATCATGTTTAATGGTTCTAGTGCATTACTGAAGATTAAATGCTGACATAGCTGAAATAGTTTGCTCGTTATCGAATCATTAAGGCGTTCATTATTTGGCTTCGGGGAGTTTTAGTTGATTTACAGTATTCACCTTTGTCGATTATTATTATCCGGCTCCTTTGATCTTTACTATGTGATATTTTTAAAAATGTTTTCCTTAACATATCTTAGTAGCGAAAGTTATAATTATTAGAACATTTTTCCTGAAAAGTTAGATTTTAATAGCGCTTAATTATACGTGTCTATCTTTTTACTTGGCTAGAATTTGTAATTTGATATACTTCTGCAGAATGTCGTAGACGTCAGTAAATACAAAGTTTGCGTGAATATTTAATATCCGGCATCAGTGATTCTCAAACATTTTTTTGTGGTACTCTATTAACAATTTTGAATTCCGGGGGCTCTCTAACAATAAAATAAGTTTAAAAGAATTTTTCTTACCTATGATACACTATGTCAGTGCTTCTCAATCTTTCACTATTGGGGACCGAATTTTCAATCATAATTTTTATCGCGCCTCCTTCTACAATAATAAAGAACTTGGCGCTTAAGCTACAATACGAACTTAATTATAAACCGTACAAATTAACAAGATTAGTATTAAATTTTGTATACGTTCCTTTTAAATAATATATATTTTAAGCAAATTGTTTTTAAGTAATATGATAATTATTATGTTATTTTTTTTTTAATTTCGCTAATTTTTAAATTGAAGCAGATTGCAATATGATATTTTATTCAAGATATATTTCCTCCATCAGTCATTTCCAAAAGTAGAAATGGCATTAGAAAAATAGTTTATGGTCTATGTTGCTCACTATCATATCCATCTCATCTAGCATTCTCGCGAACGTCTGCGCGAGTCTGCGCAACTTATCGGACTTCTGCGCAAAACATGTAAAAATGCTGTACCTCGTAGAATTCCAGTTAGTCTTGGTCAAGTCGATACTTCTATAGTCACCGAATCTACCTAGAATGTACCTTTTATAATTTGCACTTTGATTGAAATTCACGCTATTAAAGTATCTGTACACCTTCGAAGAAATTTTTTTAAAAAACTGTAATATTTGCTATTAAAATATTTTTTACTGATGAACCACAACTTAAAACTATGAAAAATACATTTAATATTTTACTTATACCACACAAAAAAATTTAGGGAAAAAACATAGTGAAAATTGTAATTAAATTCATTGTTAGAATAACGCTCGTAACTCAAATCAGAAAACAAAAATATCACCTTTCTGTAAATTTGATGTTGATCATCATAACACTTTTTAGGGCTGGTACTATTTTCCTAATGATAATCAAATTATTACAAATTTTATCAAGGTTTGAGTAAAAGAACATTGAAAAATCACTAAAAAATTATTTCGAGACATGATATACATCTTAGTTACTAAAAACATATCAACTCTCTCTATGAACATGGAAATAGTAAGGATTCTTTAAATCTATAAAATAAATGTACTTGTAAAATTTAAACTAATATGGTTCACAACTTTTTCTGATATTTACGTTGTCAGATGTCAATACGTTAAAAAATGCATTTTGAGATAAATCAGAAATAAACTTTAAACTGCAATTTTTAATACTAAACACAATTAGAAATACTTAAAATGCCCCTGATTTATAAATAACACCCTCTTTACTCTCTAAAACATTGATTTTTTTTCCTGGTTGCTTTTAAAATTTTTCTACGCTGCTTTACATTTAGTGTTGAATGAAGTTCTGCATCGTTAATTCTTTTTACGTTAAGATGTTTGTACGATTTTAAAGTAAAATAACCAGGAGTTATATTAAGTTTTTTTAAAATGTCAACACAACTCTTGTACCCATCATTAAATTGTATAACAGCATCCAATGCACCAGATTTTAAAGTTTTGAAGCACACGAAAACTTCTTTCGGTACTCTCTGCCATACAATGCCATTAAAACACTCATTTGTGTTTCGCGTTTTGCCATGCAGACATTTAGTTAGTAGTTCTTTGGTACATAATTCTAAATATGTAGGCTTAATCATGTTTAACACTTCATTAGATAAACCTTTATATTTTTCTTTTGGGTTTTTGCCACAAGATAGTGCTCGCTGGTAGTAGCACCAACTATCTTTTCCGATGGGACACTGTCCATGCATGGGTTTCTTGGCACTTGATGAGCAATGAAATAGGGCCGCAATAACATTTTGTTGAAGACCGGAGAGGTTTCCAACATTGCTACTAATAGCAATCCCATAATAGTTTTGCAATCGGTCAAAACAAGAGTCGGTGAGTTTGCCTTTACCAGACAGATTTTTATTTTTTGACTTTAGTTTGCGCAATCTCGCACCTACTCTCTTTTGAACATGACCGATGCATTCATATTTTGTGACACTATCTTTACCATAAGTATCTTTGACACTGATAAAGCCCTTGGGGGAATCCCCGTAACCATAATATTGTGTATATTTAAAGCCTCGCTTCACGATGGAACGTTGGAAAATTCTAGTTGCACCAACAGCTTCCCTTTTCATCGCAGAACCTTGAAAATTGCTATGGCATACGTGATCTGCTGTAAAAGTTTCCGATTCAAGGCTTTAAGGCATTTTAGAAATATTTCTGCAGAGGGGGCAATATGACGACATTATTTCAATGTCCACAACTTTACCAGTGTCAACTGACAAAGCTGCGACACACCCATTCATGGAAGTGTAACCCCTACGCTGCCATGTTCCGTCCAACTGAAACACCACATTCAATTATTTTATTTTTAGAAGGATGTAAGCACAAACAGAAGCTGCTTTTGGCATTGATAGTTCGCTAACTTCTGAAATCACAGACATAAGTTTGTTTTTATGATTAGTGTACGCAGTTTTACTGAGCCTGGGTAAAAATTTAACGTACCACATAATTTAAACCCAGCAGAAAAACCTTTACCAATTTGTCTCATACCATAAACAAATCTTGTATTTACTTCAGCACAGTTTAAAGTTTTCTTTGAACTAGAAAACCCCCTGAGTAAAGGTTACAATGTTTACACCTTATAACAAAATTTGAACACAAACCATACCTTGAATCCTCAGAAAGCAATAGGCCTTCTTCGAAACATCTTGTGTAACAAAGTTGTAATAAAACATTTAAGAGAACATCAATATCTATAACTCTATTTCCTGCAAGTGTTTTATGCTCATACTCTGCCATTTCCTCATAAAAAACAGCAGGCATTTTGATCTTTGAAGAACTGGCGTTGGTGGATGATGAGCAACAATTTTTGGAGTCTTTATTAGTAGATCCATTACCAGGAAATTGTCGTTTTCTCTAAGTACTAATTCTGCGTTTTAAGTTTCCCATTTTAAATGAAAAAAATTAAAATTTTCAGCATTAAAAAAGGATTTAACAAAAACTTAGAAAGTGCTGCGCAATCATAAGCAAATGTAAACAAACAATAACACACTCTCTTTTCCTGCCAGATTCTGGATAAAAATATTAGTAAAAACCTGTTGCCAATTATATTTTTGAAGATTCTGAAAACTCAAATTCATATTTTAAAGTGTATAAATTTTCTACTATTGCATATTTAAGCAATACTTTGTAAAATAAAAATGTAAACAAACATTTTTTTCATTTTCCGGAATGTAGACTTGTACTTCCGGTTTCAAAAAGTAGCTACCGAGTAAAATTCAAATCCCCATAACTTAAGTTCTAAATTAGATAGAAACAAAATTTAAGCACCATTTTAAAGAAAAAAGTTCAAATTTTAAACTAAAATCAAAATTCAAAAATCGAAAATTTCAGCGAAAATGACGTTTTGAGGGTGTACGGATACCTTAAGTATTTACGGCAGTAGACTGACAAAAACATGGATAAATTTTGAAGGCGTAAGTGAACATTCGATGATAATAAAGCATCAACAAGTGCACATACGAGCATAGTTCCGAAAGTTAAACCAAGTAAATATTCTCAAGAATATTTAAATTTTCAGTTTACCACCACTAAAGTAAATGGAGAAGAAAAGCCCCTGTGTGTGTTATTTGTTCAAAAATATATTGGTAGAGCAGACAGTATGAAACCAAATAAACTTAAATGATCTTTGGAAATGCTTCATGGTGAGCACATTAACAAGTCTCGAGAAATCATTGAATTAAAATTAAAATCATATGAAAAACAAAAAGCATTTAAAAAAAATGTTGTCATTGTGTGACAAATCTTTACTTACTTCTTACAAAGTACGAAGTATCATACAAAATGCCAGATGTAAGAGCCTCACACTATTGGCGAAGGGATCTTATTTTGCCTGCAGCAATTGAGATCTTAGAAACCATGTTTGGAGACAATTTTACCAAAGAGTTGCAGTCCACAGACTACAACTCTTTGGCAAAATCAACTGTAATTTTAAGCCTCACAGAATTAGAATTAATGTTAAATAATGAAAAAGAGTTTAAAATTCCGATGAAGAATAATTGTGACATTTTTTTAATATTTAAAGCGTGAAGACTTCAAAATGTTTTGATCTGGGAGCAGGCGCGCACTCGATACTTACGTTATTGGTCACGCGGGGTGAATGAGTCACCCCAATACTTTTTTTAATAATTATTTTTATTGTACACGATAGAAATCACAATTCTAGTGAATAATTTAATCAAGAGAATATATAATTACCTACTTTCAAAGACTTTTTAATTTTTGTTTGATAATTTCAGAAAAAATCAAAAAAATTGAACTAAATGTTTTAAATGTGCGAGATCTTAATAAAGAACGCAAATCACTGACACTTTTTGCTAACATTACAGGGATGTCATTTTCAGACATTGTCATTTTCATTTCATGTTTATCGCTTTTTCTAAGATTTCTTAAAGAAACGTTTGTCACTTCCAAAAAAGAGGGATACATGTAACAAATTCATTTTAGTTCCTCTGAAGACTGTCATATAGGAGGATACTGTCAAGTTCATTGGTAACAAATGAGCAGTTTTTCCCGAATTAAAGATTTCGTGAACCTGGGGTTACTTAACGCCTCGCGCGACCACTCCCGGGTTGAAAGTGTATTCAATGTAAAAATATGGATGTTAGTTATAAAAAAGAATTGTGTAAAACGTGTTTCATTATGCTTTATATATTTCAAAATGCTCGTAAAAATAAATATCCTAAATAATCCTTCAATCCTCTGTGCATCATAAAACTCTTTCACATGGAATAAAGCGCAACAGAAATACATTATTTACAACATTCCTAAATGACAGTGATGGATTTCTTATCTTCCTACAGTTTTTCTCTGGTTCTGGGTTTTGTTTTGATTTTAGGTTTAAAAAGAAAACGTAATAAAAAAATCTCTCGTCAGCAAATCAAACAAAATGTTTTTTTTTAATTCAAACACAGCTTGAAGTGGAGATGACGTAATATTGCCAGATGATATATATAATTTATATCAATGTAAGTGTGTATTTTTTATCATGTCAGAAAATATTTTGTTTTAATTCATTCCAAAAAATTAATCTTTTTGAAACTTTTATTTTCGATAGGCTCGCGCCCTCCTTGTAGGGTCATCACGCCCCCCACAGTTTGAGAAACGCGGCACTATGTAAAATATTTTATGATAATAATTTTCAATGTTAAATAAAATAATATGTATGACAAAAACAATAAAATGTGTATTGAGTAGTTAAATACAAATTAATTAAATTAATTATAGTAATATATTTAATGCAAAATTTGAGCTTGATGATTTTTGATAATTTCGTTTATATTTGATAATAAAAATGATAATGCCAATCTCATTTCGTCATCTACATTTGAAAGTCTTTCAAAAGTCTTTTTAATACGAATAGTGAAAATACGAATTCACACAAATAAGATGTAAAAAATTGTAATAACAATTTGAAAGCTTTTTTGACTATCATGGGATAATCACTTCTAATTTTATTTCAAAATGAATTAGTTGTTTATTTCCAATGTTTTAAAGTTAAATCAAAGGTTATATTACAGAGCGATATTAAGTCTTCATATATTAATTCAAAGGGAATTAATTCATGTACAGATGTATCCGTTACCTCAAAGGAATTACAAACCCAATCAAAAATTTTATATCTAAATTTGATAGGTAATAAATAACTCTCTCCTATACTGTAGTCAAAAAGTCAATAACAATTTTATGAATAGTTTATCTCTATAAAGTTGTCGAATATTTCAGTACCAGATAATTTTCTCAGAGTATAATAAATAACTCTTAAAAATATTGGCGGCATACAAAAGTGCCGTGACACAGTGATTGAGAATCATTGTCCTATATAATACAGGAATTCTATTAACATTAAATAATTTTAAAATTTTAATCACAACTTATACTAGCGAAATGAAGTGCTTGAGTGTGAGTGCTCACATCTGGATTAATTATGAAAAAAGATGGCAATTACTTTATATACTTCTGTATAATAATTTATAAAAATGCAAACGACTGAATAATTATAAAGGTAAACAAATAAACCATGAATACATTTTAAAATACAATGTTCTTTATTATATATAAACTGGCCTACAAAAGTTAGGTTCAGCAGGTTTCTGGAGGCCCACCGTTGAAAAAATGGCAATAAAAATAAAATTCATAGTTCCTATGAATGATAATAATGAATTTTAATAAATGTTATTCAAAAAGTGAGCGCCACAGCTTTTAGTTTAAACAAATTTAAAAAATAGTAGCAAGAAAGGATGTGTAAAATTTTAACATTCTGAAATCCGGGTACACATTTATGCATCATTATTGATCACAATAGCTTTTGTATTTTTGTTAGCATTATATCTATCTACATTCCATTTATATGATTCGTTAAGAACGCATGCGTTTAGATGAATAAAAATGGGTTTTGTCAGAAGTTGGTGTTGCTAGACTTCTTAATGAGGCTCCCAGAGTAACACAACGACTGTTGAATCAGTTCAAATCTGAAGTGTCCTCTTCTGGCGAACAAGTTTCAGGTCTGCCATGAATAATATCTCTTTCAGCCTGAACAAACGAATCATTACTTTGCCCAGGTATGTATTAAGGCATGGGCCAACTGGGCTCAGGACCTCGGCCATATTGGGGGCCAACTCATTCTCAACTCTAATTCGGATACTTTCAACGGTCAAACATTTTCGCGGTTGTATTCTCCGAAAAACTGGGAATTTCAAAGATAATCTCAACTGGCTACATATTATGACCGTCACACATGTATAGACGTAGGCTTACTACCAAACACCATCAATACTCATTCCGTCATAAGGCGACAGTCGGTCAAGCCGGCTTGTGCGATTGAAAGTCATGAACATTTATTTGTTTCGGATTATTGTTTGTACGTGTATTTGTCAACGTATATTATGTACTGTCTACTTTTAAGGGTCATAGGTGGTACCTACATTTGGGAAGTGGCCAATAGCCTAATTTTTCCTAAGAGAACCAGGGCCTCAAGAAGTCTTATGATGTCCCTGAATGTACTTTAGCTCGTTGGAGATCATTTTGTTGTTTTAGGAATTCTTCGGTGTGAAGAAATCTTCTTAAAGCAGGTATTTATATGCAAAGAGACAAGTGGCATATTGCCCCTTTGATTAATGATAGAGATGTTCCCGTTTACGAAGAGCATGTGAACACATTTTCTGGAACAGAGAACAATATATATTTTCAATCTCTATAGATGTATATGTTTTCACTGAAGAGTAGTTCTTAGCGTCTATTAATCTTGAGGAAACAACGCACCAGACAACCTGATTACAGAGAGAGACAGGAATATTAATTTGAGCACTGTTGTCGCTTCGACCTCTCTGACTTGCATCAGAGGGAACTTTGATTGGTGTGAGACATCACGGCGAGATCCTTGATCGATATGTAAGCCTATTTACTACTGTTTTTCTTTGCATTACCTCACCCAGATATGCTTTTTGAGGACTATCTGAGGATCCAACATTGGATAAAATGGAATGGCCAGCTCAATTTTTCAGACCTAAATCCGATACAACATATTTTGGACTATCTTGGTAGACACTTTGCTACTCTAAATTCTCCAAGAAAGTCTACAATTACTGGAAAAAATCTAAATGTAAATGAATTAAAGGATTGCACGCATTATACATTATAAATAGCCGTTACCCACCAGCTTCCTTGGGTATTTCACAATGTTGTATGAACATATAATGTTTATGATATCAAAACCCCAGAATTACCCGTTTGATTGTATTAAAATCATTATTATAACTCTCATCTCTAGATTTCAAAAAAAGTACAGACTTCTAAATAATAATGTCTAAAAATGCAGTAGAATTATCTTTTACGCTCCCATAATACACTACCCCAAAGTGGATTTTTGTAAAACTCATTTTCACTCTACTTAAATCAATAACTCAACATCTCTAATCTACTCAACAAAATAAACATGCTTGCCAAATTTAAATACTATATCTAAAAGTTAAAACGGATTTTTTTATCAATAAACCCCGTAACCTTCTTTGAGCGTCGATTTCCGAATGATCCGTTCTTAACAGGTTTTAATTCAACAAACTAAACATGCATGCCGAATTTCGTTATTGCAGGTTTAGTAGCTACAAAAAGGGAATATTTTTTCATCAATACACATTATTGAGATATTTGATGAAATATATTTTATCAAATCTCTCCACGTAGGAGCAGATTTTCTTAAATTCTTCGTTTATGTTCAATTAAGGAAATGTGTTTGCCAAATTTTAAATATATGCGTCTAACACAATTCCAAAACAGGAATGTTGACCTATAACTCTCCTTAATAGTCATAATATTTGAAATTGTAATTATTGTAAGTGGAAAGAACCTTTAAAGAGGAATATATATATATATATATATATATGTATATATTTCAAGAAAGCAACTCTATAATGTTATTTATAAGGAAAATACATTCGAAGTTTTCTAAGTGCTGCTAATCATAAGTTCTCACATCGTTTGAAAAAATGTTAACTATTCTAAAAATCAGAATTTTTTTTTTTGCTTTTCAATTTTTGTTTTAGGGTTTTTTTTAGAATTGAATGAGGAAAAAATACTTCGACATAAGATCATATATAAAATATCAAGGAAGAAGCAAATCAGATTTAAATAAGAAATTAAAATATTCATTAATTAAGAATAAAAGTAATCATTAATTAAAAAGTTATTCATTAAATTTAACAAAAAAAATTAATTTTTTATAATTTTGCTTAAGGGAAAATATTTAAGACTTGTGATAATAATAAATGTATGGAAATATTAATAAAATTTATTAATGACGGGGGTTTAATTTGATGTTATGTACGCAATAAAATTATTGCAGATATTAAAAAAAATGTTGTTGCTATTTACTTTTTAATTTTAACAAAAAATACACAAGGTGCAGATTTATATAACTAATTATATTGAAAATTATTGAATACATATATAAATATATAATAATAAAAGAAAAGCATTGCTCAATATCAACCTTGCATGTATAAAGCATTTTAAAAAATATTTTCCTATGTTTGGTTTAATGTATATATATTTCGTAACAAATATAAAAGCAAAATACTTCTTGGAAAAAATTTGGCACAATGCATCATAGAGAAAACCCATAGCGAGCATTATTAAACATGTAATAAAAGTAATAAAAATAAGATATTACATGGTAAATATTTCGAAATACATGATAACAGCAAAAATAGTTTTTGCTATTAAACAGAAGAATTTTTAACAGAGACTATAGAAGGATTTGTAACATAATAAATTGAAGAAAACTTAAATTAAATATTACCATGACTGCTCTTTTTTAATTATGCAGCACTGAATAAGCAAAAAAAAAGTTAGAAGCGTCTTCAAAAAAGTTAGTAATGCCAAAATATGTATTTAATGCCTGTATTTGACAATATTATTATTACTTAACTAGTATATTTGAGCAGTGAGGTACTTCTGAAATAAAGAAATGTATAAAATGATTACAAATACACTATCTGCAAATATACATGCATAATTTATTAAGTATGCATTGTTCATTATGTTATGTTATGCGAGAGCATAGTTTATTATGTAAATTGTCTTGCAACGAATGTTTTTCATGAACATTTACAATTATGCCTTGTTACGAGATATTTAAGGTGAAGTGTTTTATTTTTTCAAAAAGCATTGTATTAAAAGTAGGGGGAAAGTATTTATTTCCTTTTTTATATAATTATTAATATATATATATGTATTGCTTAAATAGGGGGGGAAAGTAGAACAATTTTTAATATTCATGTAAAATGCTATAAATATACCATCCACATTCTCATCAAATAAACTTAAGATTTAACCAAGCAAAATAAACATTCTGAAACTAAAAACAAACAAAAAATGAATAACATGAACTATTTTTGGTTAACAGAAATAATTCATATTTCCATTCCAGAAGAAAATGTCTCTAATTTTCTTACAAATCAAATATTAAATTATTTAAAATATATGAAATAACATTTTAAAAATAGAAATATCAAATAATATATATTTATCTATCTATCACTCTCTCTTTACATACACACAAACACACATATATATATATATATACGACATGGGCAGTGTTTCATAATTTTCTTGTATCATTTTAAAAACAAATTTATTGAACATATATGTTTTTCTTGTGATTATGTATTGAACAAAAATTAAACAATTGAAATAGTTATTTATAGTATTATATTTTGTTAACAACTTATATACATTATATTTCGGTGTATTACGCACTTTTTAACACAAGCATACGCATAAGATTAAAATAGACGGGCCCGCATTACACACTGGATATAGAAAAGATAGGTTAAAAATAAAGAAAAAATGTACAGTAAAATATTTAAGTTTCTACATGTATGTTCGTTTAAAAGAAGTGACACGGCTTACAAACTTTCATTCAAACTTTATTCCTTGCATATTTTCTCCTTCCCCTCTTTTATTTCTATTCTTTAAATTTTTAGTTTATAAAGAATACCATTGTTCAATAGCCTGGTTTAGTACTTCGAAAAAAATTGTTTCAAATATAAGAGCATTGCACAGGTACGTATCAGGTTTCTTTGTAATAAAAGTGTGCAGTACCTAGAGCAGCACATTTCAAAATGAGGGGAGCGCCCCCTAGGGGTGCGTGATAACTCTACGTGAGGAATGCAAGCCTTTCGAAAAGTCGAAAATAAAAAATTTTAAAAATTACAAATTTACTGAAAGGAAGTAAAACAGAATTCATTCTAGAATAATGAAAAATAAAATGCACATTTACTCTAACATAATATACTCAGAAATACATTAATACGGTACAATGTATTTAATAATTAATTTATTATTACTAATTTAATAAGAAATTTAATAAATTGCTAATGACTCTTCCCAAGGGCTTATCATACACAAAATTTAATACTTAGCATAATAATTTGTACAGTTCATAATCAATTTCATACTGTAGATTTACCCACATCAACGTACATTATCATTGCATTTAATACAATATTATTGTATGGAGGGGGTGATGAAAATTATAATTAAAAATTGGATCTCAAATTTTGAAAATTTGAGAAGCACCGACCTAGAGAATATACCTAAAAATTAAAAATTCAGTTTGAAAGTATAAGCACACGTCAATGCGTGTAATAAACAGGAATGTTAGGTAAATGAAATTTATAAAACTCACTGTAGTATATTCATTTGTAATTTAATATTTAAGTATATAATAAATCGTTAGTTAATCCATTTAGTTCATCTGTCTGTGTATATTGACAATCAATGCTTCTATAACCTTATTTTTAATTCATAGAGACACAGAACTATTTATTACTTACTAAATTCATAATTATATAAGATGCTGTAATTCACAAGGACATCCCTTCAAACGACATTATTCAGAAAAGATCGAAGGCCGTTAAAGTCGCTGATGTAATGACGTCCCTTTTTTCGAACATCTATCAATAATTACACTAATTTCTCTACTCAGACAAGAAACGATGAATAGGGAAATTGATTTTGGATGTTTTCGATATTTTTGCTCAAATCGATTGCCAAATATCGAACTTGAAATTTGATTTTGTGCTTAGACCTGAGGTAAACACTGTTTTTTTTTCCATACTTGTTTGTGCGTTCCAAAGCCTAACTTCGGAAATCGATGCAGAGCAACTTTTCCACCTATCCTGTTAAATATCGGTTATGCAAGTGAATATCGAATGATGAAACATTTGTTGAAGATGTAAGGAAAAAAGCCTGGGCCGCTTATTTTGCGTCAAACTAGTGAAAATATCGAAATGGAATAGTTAAGTGACGAAAGAACGGCTTATATATAATATAGGCACAAAAAAAGAGAAAATTCATTACAGTTTGAACAATATTTTAAATAAAGGAATCATACTTAATGTATCAATATTTCCGCTTCTAAGCTATGCATAAATGAAGTTATGCGTGAAAATATATTTATGGGAATTTACTTATATTTTACTTTATTTTTTCAAAAGTAATTTCGAATTTTCTATTGGTTTTATTTCATTTTATTCATGGCACCGTTTTAGAAGGAGAAATATTAAATATTCATTGAAATATTCATACTTTAGTGCTTTTAATACTGATAAGATAAGTAAGAGTGTTGTGTTTTCAAATTTAAAATCTTTAGGACTAAATATATTGAAAAATATATTCAACTTATTTTCATCTTATCAGTATATTTTATTCAAAATCGAAATTGAATCAGTATTTCGTACAAGGTTTCATGTTTTGCAATAAATCTAGATATTATGATATTGTATGTGCAGAAAAAAGCAATTTGATGAAAGAACAAATCGGTAATGTATTTTGTAAAAAGGAAAATACCAGTAAAGAAACGGTATTCTTTTATAAAAAGTATATTATAATATAATGTGTTCACTGGATTCAAATATTAAATATTTGCATATAACTTATCCTTAAGAAACATATTAAATACATATGGGAGTGTATTTAACACAGAAAAATTGATCTTGCACTATCGATTCTTCAAGATACCATCTGTAATTTTAAAAATACAGATATAATTAAACAAAAAAGATTGTAATTATTAGTCATGAAGGTCAACAGAATGTTTTCTATACATGGTTTTGAATTCGATGCAATTTTTAACTATAGATAATGATGATACGGTTTAAGTTCTTATGCACCAATGTCAATAAAATGTCTGACCACCCCGAACTTCTAAAGCAATTGGCTCTGGAGGTGATTGATGGGATTCCAATGTATGTAGTGAAGATCTATACTGATGGCAGTAAGGGAGAAACAAACACTACTGGCAGTGGAATTTTGATTGAACTACCCGGCCGCATCATCAAAATTGAGAGAAGAAATGCTGATCACCCTTTTGTCTTCAGAGCGGAACTAATAGCTATATTGTGTGGTCTTTCATTGATTAATAACATACAAGTCCAAGTTTTTTCTAAAATTGGGATCCTGACAGACAGCCGATCTTCCATCTAACATTTATCGAATTGGCCATCTATCGGTGAAAGAACCAGCAGGAGTATTCTACACCTTTTTAAGCAGCTTTCAGATAGGCATCCTATCCATCTACAGTGGGTCCCTTCTCATGTAGGCCTGCCCGGGAACGAAGAAGCTGATGATCTTGCGGAGACAGCTGCCAGTGATCCTGGGAACCCGGAAAACCACATGATCCTTACGTCAACCAAGATCTACTCCAGGGCTAAAGAATTGATATGTAGAACCTAGGTTGTCCCTCCTGTACACCCATTATATTTTCAAAGACATCCTGGATCCGCCATATAATTCAAGAGTTCCAGATCGTATCAGACGGCATTCTCGCGATTTTCGACTGGTCACCTGAGGTGCATGAATTTTGAAGATGGTAAAAGAAGCTACCCAATTTGCACCAAATATGAGATCAGTCCTTTTTCTCCACAGCACATTCTGTAATGTGTGGGGTTAAAATGTGAGGAGGCTGTTGCTTCCCTCTGCTGTTCTTAGATTTGTGAAGATAAATGGACTCATGGATCTGTCTAGTTTCACTAGACCAGACGGGGATTAGTCCCACCACCACCAAGTTCTCATGCTAATAGAAGATAAATACCCATTATAATAATTAATTAAAAATGAAGAAATTGAATAATTTATTAAACTTTTATTACAAAAATAGATATCTTTACAATCAGGTTACGGGCCTGCCTCAAGGTGGTCCTGCTCTAGCAATTTCTTACCAAACCTATATATACACTTTTTTGAAATAGACAACATTGAATCCGACTTTCGTGTGATATTGATGGCTTAAGGTATCCAATTGATCGCAAGACTTTTTTTTTAAAAAAAAATGGAGGTATGGGGATTTTTTGGTTGTTTTTAGATTTGTTTAGTACATTTTATGAAAAATATGCTAAAATTAAGAAGGGGAAAAAATTATCTAAACTAAAATGAATGAAAATTGACAAAAAAATAACATAAAAGTGGCCCATTCTGCACCAAAAGTTTCTGAACAAAGGTTCAATTGTGATGTGTTGCTATATTATTCTATTTTGAAGTAACCTTCAGGATAAGAGATATTTTAATTTTTGCAAAAACTAGAGCACTTTATCTTAGTTGTTATATGAAATCGCTTAAAAAAACGGTGATTATATTCACATAAGGAACTGTAAATTTTGTAATAAAACGGTGATATATAAATATGAAAGTTAAAACTCTTCTAATATTATACAGAAATACACAAAAAGTTTCAGTTAATTCTTTTCAAAACTTTTTTAGCAATCGCTTGCCCCGTTTAAGCATATTTAAAAAAACACATTTCGAGTAAAACGCATTTTAAAGTATGATATCTTGCTTAAAGTAATAGCATCTGATCTTACTAAAACACTTATAGGTTTTGTTCTAGTGAACGGAAAACAATAACTTTTGTATTTTTATAAAGCTATTAAGATGTCCTATAAAATAAAATCATAAACAAAATTGTCAATTTTTGGCAAAATGCACCATTTTAGAGTAACTTTAACTATATTTGATAGAAAAATTCAATTTAAACCAAATATATGTTAGATTTTTCCTCATTTCCTAACTTATTAAAATATATTTTTAACACTAACATTGTCAAATTTTGGAAATTGCTCTTGCAACTATATAATTAAGAATAAAGTAATTGCAATATTAATGATGTAAGTGATGTATTTAGACATTCCATATAATTAAGATACATTTTCAGAAAAATTTAATAGATTAGTTTGAAAAAATATCATACATTTTTTTTTTTAATTTTGAAATAAAACTTAACTAGACGCAACATAATGAAAGTCAACGATATGCGGGAATTTATCCATTACTCTTATAAGATCATATTTATCCCATAAACTTCTTAAATACATTAATCATCTTGTAACTTTCATTTCAGAACGCTTCCGCAACACAAAGATCATAGAATCAGGTTGTTAGATGTTTAACTCTTTTAAGATTAAAATTATTTTTCTCATCTTCCAGTTACAAAAACATTTTCAAAAAGATCTTATCCTATTACCAATTTCACAGCTCACACAATCAACGAAATGGCATCATCCTCATCTGTTTCAATATGCTGGTAATGATGGCGTGATTTCGTGTGTTTCGAATCTATAGTTTCACACACAACAGTGGTTTTGTAATCATTGTATGTTCCGTTTTTTGAATTCCCCAGTGTGAGTTATGTTTTAATTTTTTTTCCTTATAAAACTTTGATATTTTACTGACATAAAATTGATTAAATTCATATTCATTTATTTAAAAGTTTTTGCCCATTTTAATATTTCTATCTGGATTTTTGCTGTACCATTTCAATCTACATATTTTCTTTATTAAACTGCCGTGTTGTATAGGAGGAAGGTTTGAACCACCATACTAATTTAACCTCACTTATTCGGTCCATGTCCGAAATTGCTTTTTGACTTGCTCGGCTCCATTTTTAATTTTTGTTTTATTTATTTTGTACCTCCAAATTCATGTTTATTTTGATTTTTTTTTGACTTTTTGTAATGTTTCTTTTACTATCCATTATATCATACCTTTAGATGTAATTCCTGTTTGCTTTCATATACTCATACATTCAATATTATTCTTTATCTTTACGATTATATTAAACATATATACTTGCTGTGTTGTTATTGTCATTGTGCGTTTCATCCTGGGAAACGTACGTAAGATGAACAGAAACATTAAATATAATTACAGAAGAATATAGACTTTATTACAAACAATGATCCCATCATCGAACAAAGGGGTCCCGAAGGAAATCTATTTCAGGAAAAAGTCTGACTTCTTTTCCTAAAGATCCATCCATGCCTTATTCGGGATTTAAACCCAACCTTCTCGATTACAAGCCGATTTTCGTAGCCACCATACTGGCGGGGGTGGCAATATATATACTTATCATACATAGTAAAAGTGAGTAAAATTAAAACTCAATAGGCGAGAAAAACATTTATAATTCTGATTGTAACTATTTTTAAGGTCACATATCGAAGTTACATGGAGACTATTGGTGACTGACTTTGTAGATTTGAACTTCTATCAAACTAAAAGAATGAAAAACTTCCGTTCAACAAGAGGACTTCGAATCTAGACATATATAAGAGTGCAACACTCTCTTTACATAAAGGGTTGTTAGGGACGCGAAGCCTTCAGTCCATGACTCGACAGACACGAAGCCGCCTTGAGTTCAAGACGATGAGAATCTGGACTGCTGTGGCTATTTGTTAATTTAAATTACAAGTAAATAAATATATAAGTGCTTATAGAAAGCCAGTTTTTACTTTTGGATTTTCGTAAAATAAATTTTTTTTAAAATGTGGCCTTTAAAAAAATTTAAACATTTTTTCAGAAAGAAGTTAGTTTATCTTGAAATGGGATTCACATTATGCATAGCGTACAAAGGGAAAATTTTATAACATTTACCTTTGTACGCTCTTGACAAAGGACACTTACAATATATATATATATGAGGGTCGGGTATTATGTAATACGATTTACTTTTTAAAAAATTACTGGGTTTTGATAAAAATCTTCAAAATCGTCATGGATATGTACTGTAAATGATTGCAATTAATTATCACTTGCCAAAAAGAATAATATTTATTTTATTGTTATAAAAAAGGTTTTTTTTATAAAAAAAAATGATAAACGGAAGGTAATATGAGGAATAGTTGGGTAATACGGAATAGGTGGTTTAAACAATTATGAAGCTAATTAAGTATACATGAAACGTATCATATTTAACTACAGAACCTATATTTTTAAAAATATGTGAAAGTCCTTTCTGTTATGAGTTTTTTTACAAAAATCACAAATATAATATTATTTTTCTGCCCCAGTACATTCATAGTGAGCCCACAAAAACCAGTTAAAGCATTTAATCAAAATTTCCCCTCTTTCATTTTCGAGAAATGTTCCGTCATAGAAGATACCTTTGTTTCCCGGTCCTTGAGTTGATGACATTAACTTTAGTCCATTCTTATGGAATACTATACTTTTACGTTAGGTATCATGGAGTACTAGAAATTCCATAATATCCGACACGCCATCTCGGAAAATGAATCTTTAAGCTGAAGAACAAAACATGGTCAGCTAAAAAATTACCACAAAAAATACAATTCTTTAAGTGTACATTATGCATAACTTCAATTTTCAAGTTACATGTTTCTTGGTAAGTAAAAATGTTTAAAAACGTTTCTGTAAAAACTTTTGAAAATTGTAAAACACACTTTGTTCTGTGGATAGTCGTACGGCAACAACAAGCGGTCAACTCTCACTGCAACATACCATAAGATTCCTTCTTTAGTTCAAGGTTTCTTCTCGCATTTACAGCCTACAAACCAGAACCAAAACCTCTGAATTCCATATTACCTGACTATTCCAGAATGCCCGACTCTAGTCTGTATTTAGTTAAGGTCACATTTAATGCCTTTATAACATTATACTAGGATTGTTTACAAAGGGAAAGAATACTTCAGTTACATTATTTAAATTTTTAATTCATCTTATTTACACTACACCTAATTAAAGGAATGGGTTAGTTGTGAGTTAATTTATTTGAACAAAAAATTACTTAACAGATCTATAAAGTGATATATTGCATGTTGAATTCTGTAAAAAGGGCTAACTTGGTTGCTCTCCATATCTGTATGTTCTTCCTTTTTACCGATTTTATAGAAGATCCATAACAATTATTCCTCAAAACATGTCATTTTACCTAACTGAATCTCAAAATGCATGTTTGTTCAAAAACTAAATCAATATTGATTTTGTATTGAATATTGTCAGAATATTTTACAGAATGCTATTATTGTTATAATATTAAAGATATAAAATTGAGGATTTTGTTAAAAACTTAAGTTTGAATTTCTATGACTCAGGGAAAAAGAGGGAGATTTTTTTTTAATAATAATATTATTATTACACTGCGTTTTGTAAGAAATGCAACACTATGAAGAAATCATCAGAATTAAATGAACTTTGCAGCAAATATCAATTATAGAATGTTACGTAAATTAGTAAAGTTTCAGAGACACCGCGTATGCATGGAGTGAGCAGCGCCCTCTGAACTGATGCTGAAAGCGTATAAATAGAGGGCTGTAGCGAAGCGTTGAAAACAGTTAAGGATTATTTGTTAGTGGCGTACGTTGAGTGAGACTTAAGTATGCCTCCACGATGAAATAAGGAGAAATTCCAACAACTTACGGAGTTTGAACGGGGAAGGATTATCGGCCTTCGAGAAGGATGATTTTCCTATCGTACAATAGGAGCTCATGTGCAGCGTAACAGTTCCACAGTGATGCGAGTGTGGAAGCAGTGGACCGACGAGTACCGAACAACTTGAAAAACTAACAGAGTACGACTGAAGGTGACGTCAGCGCGTGGCGATCGATACCTGCTCCGCATGGTGGTGAATGACCGTACATCTTCCTCCAGGCAATTGACAACATATTGGTCTACTGCTACAGGTGTACTTATGTCGCCTTAGTCAAGTCGCCGACGTCTGCTGCGCCTTGAATTGCATGCGAGGATGCCTTTATACAGGATCTCTCTCACGGCAAACCATCAACGGTTGCTTCTGCAATGGGCTTATGAGCATAGAACCTGGAAAGCTGATTGGCCCCAAGTTGTCTTTTCAGAGGAATCACGCTTCTTTTTGAGGGACCATGATGGCCCTATTCGTGTTAGACGCTATTCTGGTGAACGCTGCCTTCCAGGGTGCGTTATCGAACGACATAGTGGTCTAACACCCGAAGTTATGTTTTGGGTAAGATTTCGTATCATGGACATCCAATTTGTTACGAATTGGGAGTAATATCAATAGCAACAGGTACGTCCGTCAAGTGCTACAGCCCGAAGTCGTTCCCTTCCTTCAAGGCATCCCTGGAGCTGTTTTTCAACAGAATAATGCACGCCAACATGTTGAAAATACTGTTCGAGACTTCTGTTTAGCCCAACACATGCAATTTTTTTCTTGGTCTGCTTATTCGCCGAATATGTCGCCTATTGAGCAAGTGTGGGATTTGGATGGTCGGCTTTTCACTCGTGATCCACGTCCTGCAGCTGAAAAAGACGAACTTTTGCTGTGCATACAAGCCATATGGAATGCCCTTCCACAAGCAGATATTCAAATATATTTGACTCCATGTCACGTCGTATAGCAGCACTTATTGCAGCGTGAGATGGCTACAGCAAATACTGATTTCGGACACTTTTTTTTTTGCCTTGAAAATTTTGTCATTTATTTGTACATATACAAGTCGTTTGTGCATTAAACTACATTTAATTCTGGTGATTCCATCATGGTGTTGTATTTTTTTACAAACAGCAGTATAGTTTTCTGCATACTTGCATTTATTTATTTATTTTTTTGCAGTTATATGACTTCCATGAAATTCCCAAGTTTATTATGTAAAACTAACACATAAAATATCTAGATGTACAAATTAATTCAAAGTAAAGAGAAAACGTGTTGAAAAAATGTTAATAATATTATTTTAATCTTTTCGGTTGGGTGTGCCCCTATTGCTCAAGAACCTGTCAATAAAGTAGTGACAATCTCAAAGTTTTGAAACTTTTTTCGTACGAAAAAAAATACAAAAAGAATTTATCGTTATTCTGAACTAAGCTAGGAGAAACTTGTTCTTGACACGAAGGTACTTTAAACTGCATTTATTAAATACGTAAGCTAACTAAACTTATTAATTGCCGTTTGCTAAATGGTTGAATTTTGAAACAAAATTTAAATTCTGATAATTACTGTGGAAATCATAGGGGAATTTGTTAGATTTTTATTATTAACTAAACTTTTCTTCAATAATTTTGTCACAATTTCTTCATGTTACCTTTTACTTTTGTAAATCAGATAATGATAAAATTAAGCTTAAAGTTCGAGCAGAGCATATAAGGAACTAATGATACTATGTTTTTTAAAAAAGATTTAAACGCGTTGCCTAATATAGCCTATGCATGTCCCTAACTTTTGAAATATCAAAACAATATATTTTTTCTTTGAGATTGAAGATTTATTTCATATACACTGATGGCCACCGTAACTGCAACACCCTGAAGGAAGCACGCAAATAACATGAAATTTACAACATGCATTAGCGGAGGTGAGATATGCAAGTGATTAGAATTTCAGCGCACACACATATCACGCACGCCTGTGGCGCCACCTCAAAGTGCTGTTTAAGGCTTGGAGATTTCGACGATTTCAAGTTCGGCAATTGTGTTTTTCTTGTGGTTTTTTCAAAAAACGATTAGTTACGTCTCTTAGAAAACAGCGATCAGCTTTTGATCAAGTATCCGAATTCGACAGAGGAAGGATAGTGGCCTACTGAGATTGTGGATTAACTTTCAGGGAAATCGGTAGTCGTGTTGGACGAAACCAAACAACTGTAATGCGGATATGTGACCGTTGGATGCAGTAGGGTACGATGGACCGACGTGGTCGATCGCATCCACCTCATTGCACAACTTCACGTGAGGACAGGCAAATTGTGCGCATGGCAGTGACAGATCGCTCAGTTACATCACGAACCATAGCACAGCATATTGAGTCTGTAACGCATCATGCAGTGTCTGCGCGTACCATTCGACGCCGTTTACAGCAGAGTGGTTTGTCCGCAAGACATCCATTGCTTCGTCTACCCTTGACGCAGAACCGCAGACGTCTCCGCCGCCAATGGTGCGATGGAAGAAGGATGTAGGCAGCCGAATGAAATGAAGTTTTCTTTTCTGACGAGTCCCGCACCTGTCTGCAACATCACGATGGTCGGATTCGAATCTGGAGACACCGTGGAGAGAGGACGCTGAACAGCTGCGTTATGCACCACCTCACTGGTCCTGCATCAGGTATTATGATATGGGACGGTATTGGATATCACTATCACACTTCTCTAGTACGCATTGCCTCTACTTTAAACAACCAGCGCTACATCTCCGAGGTGTTGGAGCCAGTTGTCCTTCCTTACCTTCAGGGCTTGGTCAGAGCCATATTTCAACAGGATAATGCGCAATCAAACGTGGCACGCATTATCCAAAGGTTCTTCGTCAATCACCAGATTGAATTGCTTCCCTGACCGGCTCGCTCTCCGGATCTTTCTCCGATAGAAAACATGTGGTCCATTGTTGCTTAATTATTGACCAAGATTACACACCCAGCTGCTACACCAGATCAACTTTGGCAACGTGTGGAAGCTTCTTGGTCTGTTGTACCCCAAGAACTCATCCAAAGTCTCTTTAATCAATGCCGAGGTGTGTGGCAGCGGTGATCTCCAACAATGGCGGCTACTCCGGCTACTGATTCTGGCAGGAACCACACTTCACAGAAGTCTATAAATTTAATCATTTGATACTTGGTCAACATGTTATCCACAAAATAAATTTTGTTGTGCTATGTCTTGTCTTTCTTGGTGTTGCATTTACGGTGGCCAGCAGTGTATTATTAAATAATAGACAAAAAATACATTTATGTAAAATTTAGAGCAAATTAATTTCATCTTATATTTATAAATAAAGAAATATTTTTACTAAAAATTATACATTAATATATATATATATATATATATATATATATATATATATAAATGTCACAGATTCCCCATCAATATCATTTAGACTTTTTGAAGTGCGTGTTTGGGTTAAAGATATTAATTCTTAAATATGATGGTGTCACTTCATATTTATAAAATATAACTATTGGGAAATAAATTTAAATAGAATTGAGTTGCATATTACAAAAAGTTTTATTACATTGATGTATACGATTATACCAATGCAAATTTCTTTTTAAAGTATCTGAAACCAATGCACATTCCTTTTTTATACAACTTACTTTTATAACTTTTGTTATCTTTTTTACAATTTATGCAAAACAATTCCATCAGGGGTGTTTTTACAATATTTCATTTAAACATATACTTAAAAGTCACTTCATAATGATGCTCTAAGGTTCCAGCAATTTTGTGAGTTTTTTATATGTGCATACAATATCATAATCTCATGCTAATTTTCAGTATGAATAATCATTAACGCCTTTTAAAAGTCCATGCTTATAAGGTTACTTGGAACATACATTACGGCGTAAAACCACTTTAATTGATTCTAAGAGCCTTCTTATATATATATATATATATATATTGCACTGGTAGAATTTGTTTGCAATTCACAATGCAAGAAAATTTTTAATCATTTTTTACTCCATTAGGTTTCTTCTAGTATAAAGGCTTTTGAACTGATATCTAAGACTCCACTATTGTCGAGCTCAATTACCAAATTCACAATTAATGAGTTTTTGCATAAATATCATGCGCTTAATGAGTTATAGAATGAGGATTTTGTGGAAAGACGTAATCACCATAATATGCCGGAACTTGCGACATGTAGAAAAAGTATTGTATTCTCAGAAAAATTATAGAAAATCATCTTCTTTACATCTCGTAAAAAAACTTCAGTAAAAAATTATTAAAAATAATTTTTCTAAAAACTTAGTTTTATAAATTCGGGGAAAAAATTTTTTGCATGAAAAAATGGAAAAAGCAAGTCTTGCAGAAAACGTCACTTATAAACGTACTGACCAAAATACTTGTCACCTAATCTAATATTTGATGCTTCGGACTTTCGTTTTGTACAGAACATTAACCCATCCTAGAACTGATGTAAGAAGCTTCTGACATGTCTCTACAATGATGTTACACCATGCTTTATGAAGTGTCATTTCTAGCTCTTTGACATTTGTTGGAAGGTTATTCAACTCTCGTAAATGCCTTTCACGTACATCCCACAGATTTTCAGTTACACAAATACCTGGACTTCTTGATGGGCATTTCAGATAATGAAATACACCATGGTTTTGGTTAAAACAGGTTCGTACATTTTTTGGACAATTACTGAAACGACTGTGAATCATTTCCACTTTATTATGAAACCTACTTATAAGAGTAAAGTATATAAATTATAATTATATAAATAGATGTTTGTATATATGACCTCGCTTCACTCCAACACTGTTCACCCAAACACTATGAAAATTGGCATGTGTATGTATCTTTTTTGGAGAAGCATATCAACTTCTGCACCATTCAATCAATTGCCAATAGGGTCATCAAAAATGATGCTAACTTGGTTCTATTGCCAATATTTCACTATGATTCCAATTAATCGCCATTACAATGGAACGAACGGCATTGTTTGCAAATATTACAATTTTAACATAAAATAAATGCAACAGAAAGTAATATTAACATATTACACGTCCAGGTATAAATTATTTACACTATTTTAAGCGTTCATTACACGAAATTTGTAACAGTGTGTTACTTTTGTTGTGCAGAGATCATCTTAGGAAGGGGTTTTCAAAAATCGACCCACAAGAAAATTATGGGGAGTTATAAATTTTTTAAAAAAATCCTAAGATATGCAAAAAAATTTTTTGTTTGTGTGCGTGTGTTTGTTTAATTTGAAATTCACGTAAAATTAATTCATTAAAAGCTTCTATGTCCTTCAATGTGTATTGTTTAATTTTT